>CAJHUC010002082.1:0-31925 GCA_905146915.1 Ostreobium quekettii
TGGAACTCTATTGAACGACATTGCTAAACAGATTTGGAGTAAATGGGTATTGCTTGGTGCTGCTTGGTGCATAGTGGGACCAAATTCTGCTATTGCTGCCATTTTCAATCTGTAGTGTGAACATATGAGAGGCAGTCATATGGGATACAAAATGGCGGTTGCTATGCTATGGCATCGGTGGGATGCCATGGTAATTCGTTTTGCCATTGCTCGGTGTCCTGACCTCACAATGTAGGGCGAGCAAGCATGTCATGCATACAAAACTCTTGTGCAGCTCAAGGGGCTTGCATAATGTGTTCTGCTCAATCCATGTCTTGTGAGCAGACCCTTTGAATCTTGTGACCGGCCACTGTGCAGCCTAGAACCACAACTGCCAACCCATCCATCACATTGCTGCATCCTGACTAGTCCACATGACCACTAGGCCCACCACTGACCACTGCACAATCGAGCACCCCATGGCCTCACCAAATCGGTGGTACCCTGCCAGATTTTCAGCAGGACCAGGCAACATTAGAAGGACAATTCTGCTGGCAAACAACTGCTCCAATAAAATTGGTTTTTTGATATTAGTTACCTTATTTGATGGGACAGGCACCACTATTTACTATTCTCTGGGAGTTGGTGCCATTGCATGCTAGGGAATAGGTGGGACTCGATTGATGCTTGCAATCTTGACTGATGCGCAACAAGGGAGACAAAACTGTAGGATGGGTATCCAAGACTCCCACTTCTATGGTTACGTCCCTTCACATCTGCCAATTGAAACCACCCCAAGGAGCATCAATTGACGCCCACCGGAGGTCACAATCAGCATGTACAAGGGGCCAAAATGGGGGATGGAAACGGGCTCTGTGTGGCCCCCAGCCTTAGGCATATCTTTGTTTTGAGTACAATGTATTGCTACACTCACAGGATCCCAATCAAACGCAACAACTGATTTATCAAACTCAATGTGTTTATGGTGTGCTGAACCAAAGGGTCAATAGGGGAAAGGCATTGCTGGCCCAAGCTTGGCAAATACCTTTGAGATCGCGAAACAGAACAAGAGTGCATGTCCATCTTGTGCAAAAGGGCATAGTTCTCAGGCATTCGAATAATTGTTAAGCATAGCTAACACGGCTCCTTAGGGCATTGCAAGCAACAAATGGTTGCCAAGAGCAGAATTCGTCACTGAGGGTTGCTGAAGTGCAATTGCAAATTGGAAACCATCCCCAAAAAGAACCTGCTCTTGAAAGGCTCGCACTCTACTATGGAGATGTAAAGATTTTCTATTGCAAATTCTGTCATCTGGTGCTGTCTGTGAATTCACGAATTGGCTAAAACCAACCTGCGGTTGCAGGGGCAGCTGTGAATAGATGGATGCCCTGGCTATTGCTGCTCCAGATCCTGACATGTCTGTGTGGAGAATAGGCAGCATGTGAACACGGGCAAATGGTGCCAGTGTTGCCTGCTAATTCATGGACAACAATTTGCGCACATGCAGATAGACGCAAGATTGCCACCGCTTGAACAAATGTGCCATGCATCTTTCTCTTGTCACTGGGGTTGTGCAAGGTGCACAACACAGCACCCCCTCGAGACACCCCAAGTGCATCAGGGAGCCACGGGCTCCCTGTGCGTGGGTTGTGGGCCCAGGGGTGCAAGCGAGCAAGCAAAAAGGTGGCACAACTAGGTAAAAAGAACACGCACAAAGGGACAAATATGTGGGATCGGGAAGCCAGTTGCACCTCCCACTCCTGCCACCTTCCCCACTCATGGCCATCAACTACAGCTTTATCACAGATGCCCTCATTGACAGTTACAGGTGGCAAAACTGGTGCTCACAAGGGAGGATCTCAGGGGTCAATGGGAAATTGCGTGGCTCCCAAGTCATAGCAGAACTGCCAAACACATTGTGACACAACAACAGGAGTGGAAGCAGCAGCGCCCTCCCATTTCTGTCACATTTGATCCATCACAGCTTCCAATCGCGGCCGCCCACGTATGTCTAGGTTGACCCCCACCGCTGGCAGCAATTTGTGCCTGCCAAGGCTCAATGAGGGAGGTAAAGGGGATATTGTACCACAACGATGGCCAAAGTGCCCCGCACATGGTGAAATAAAGCAACACAAGTGGGAGGCCGATCGCTGCCTCCCACACCCCAATGACTTCGCCCCCATTCTGATGACTGATTTTGGCCACCCTGGTGGCACAGATTGGCCATCAAGAAGGGTGGTGGTCGATGGCCCCAAGTGGGCGAATGCTAATTATCAAGTATCAATCTTGTGGCATCAAATACAAAGCCCAATCTGGAACCAAACAATTCAACAAAGCAAAAAAGGAACGGGGGCCTGAGTGCTGCCTCCTCCTCTAGGCACTTTTGCCCCTCATGGCTGCCTATTGTGGCCCCCTCAGGGGGCATAGCTTCCCTCGTACAAGTGGCATCAATCGACACCAGCTGGCGCAAATGTTGGCAGCCGATTGCGAAACACACAGCATTCAAGACATGACAGCAAAACCCCAACAATATGCAACGTAACAACAAGAATGGGATGTTCAACATTCCTCCCCACT
The DNA here is from genome assembly GCA_905146915.1 of Ostreobium quekettii. Taxonomy (NCBI): domain Eukaryota; kingdom Viridiplantae; phylum Chlorophyta; class Ulvophyceae; order Bryopsidales; family Ostreobiaceae; genus Ostreobium; species Ostreobium quekettii. The sequence goes on from CAJHUC010002082.1 coordinate 2,557, forward strand.
CCCACCACTTTGGCCACTTGCACATCCCAATTGCAGCCACTCTCAGAATTCTGGATTGGTACCCACAGGTGGCAAGTCATGGACATAGGCGGAGGCCACTGCTCCCATTAATCAACTAATGGATGCCAAAAATTGCCATCTGCAAGCCCGTGGAGGGACAGCTGTGAATGAATGAGTACCAGATGGGTAATTCTGATCTGCAAATGGACAGACCATCCACGAGTTTACTAACTGAGAAGGATGGATGATGAAGCATCCTTCACAAGCTAATTTGGGGGCAATCCCTGCATCCTGCAAGTTGTGGAGATCCTGGCTTTTTGTTTACGTATTACACTGAACCGTAACGGATCTCTGATTGCCGTTGTCAAATGCTCCAAGCCCGGGGTTGCAGCTTCTGCCACTTTTCCATATGTCAGCAATGTTACCTGCGGCAAGACTGCATCTCTAGGTTGGGTGACTTTGCTTGCCACCAACCCTCAAGATCATTTGCATTGGCGGATATTGCCCCCTAGAACAAGCCTTTTAAAATCGCCTCAAGAACTCTAAAATACTTTCTCCGTCCAAGATCAATTGCCCTCTATTTTAAAGATGAATTTATTCACCTAAAATGCTTCAAATTACCAATAAAGGTCAGAATCGGAAATATTGGGTCCCAGAACCCCTGACTATCAAATTTGTGTGAAAGGTACTTAATTCCACCACATCTGACGCCCCCTTCAAATTGCCTAAGATTTGGCCCAAAACTGTGCATTCCGATTTGGCGTCCATTGGGGATCCGCGCAGTTCTATGTCGCTCCTGTCTCAGCATGCCAGACCAAAGTCGCTATTTGCCATCACATCGAAGGGCAGTGTCCCTCACATGGTATAGCACTTGCCAAACGCTTTCAACCGTGTCTGAATCCCCGTCGAATAAGCCGTTGTCACTGCATTTACGATGGCAGAAATCGCCACCCTCCCTGATCTCCGATGCGAGGACTTGCCACAAGGAGAAAAGGCAACGCCCAAGATGCTCAAACTTGGGAACTGTGCGCACTATCATTCCAAGGCTGTGGTGCAAGTTTTTCTCTGATATTGCACCTTGATTGATCCTTGATTCGAGGCTTTCGTGTCTGTCTGGGGCCACATTTATAAAATTGGTACTACCGCCCAATTTGTACGTGCAGTCTGCAAGCCTTCCCAATCTACATAGTCTCTGCTTGTGAGAGAGGCACAAAATGATCCATCTGACCGTTTGCTTCGCGTTCCACCCTTTCAGTTGTCGAGGCAAGGGTCGACTTTGCCATCCCATCTTGGAAGCCGTTCCCCTAACCATCCACTATTGATTAAGGTGATGGCCATTGTTTTCTTTTGAACATCTTTGAGGGCTTTGGGAAGCATTGTGCAGTAATCCTTACGCCAGCAATAGATGTTTAAAAGTTGCAGCTTAAAAATTTGGGCCGAGAATGCATCCCCGAATGGGCGAATCGATCTTGAATTAGGGTAGCGAAGCCATGGCAACTTCCGCGATCAAACATACCAAGACACGTTCTCTACTGCTTTGGTTCTTGGCGGTGAACTCTCCAAACCTTTGCCTCAGTGGCATGGATAATTTTGCACAGGCGGCCTTTTTTGGCCTCCGCAAATTTGTGTTCCTCACCATCGCAGAAAACGGCTGTTTTTGATGATTTTGTTGAAAAACGGGTGGGCTTCTGGTGTGAGGGCCCTACTAAAAAGTGCTGCCAAATCCTCAATACTTAACAAATTGACTTGAAATTTTGAACGTGCGCTCCCAAAACGTAGACATTTAGCAAAAGTTTTACTAAAAAACGAAGCTTCTGATAGAGGGGTAGATCGCCAAAATCGTAGAGGACAAATAATATTGGACGGAGGTCTATATGCTACATCCTGATGCACTGCTCCTTCTGAAGTCATTAGCCATTTCTATCCTAGCTTTTTGGAAATAAACTTGCATGATTTGCTGTTAATACACTGAGTGTAATGAAATTGTTTTCCGAAGACACACTTTGCAAATTTTGTTGAATTAGGCTTGGAGGAAATAGTGCTCTGGATTGAGTGATCAATAGGCTGTCTTAAAATGGTACTCATCTGTCAGAGTTTGGTCCCCTGCATGACCATATTTTGTCCCGTGCTGTTGCGTTGCCAGTCCAGCAGACAAGCGCATCATTGTCTGCAACCACAATATGCTGCAACGGAGTATTGCGCATCAGTACTGCCATGCAGCACAGAGCTTTGAATAAGGGTTCGTCTTGGAAGGTTGCTGACATTGGAGGTGATGCCCAATGATGCGGGTTGGCAATCTCAATAGGCATGCATATGGGCAATGGGGACCACTGCCAACAATGCCTCGAGACGAATTCTGGGGGGCCTTTAGAAGATGGATGGGTGCATATGCCCGAAGATGCTCATGTAGAGATCCTTGACCCCGCATCAAAATTAGCTGCTGGGATTGATGTGCCACCCATTTCGTGGGTTGTAGTTGTGATAAAATAGCATGTGCATGCATCACTGATGTGGGTCTGCCAACCACACACTTGCAGTTTCTGGAGCCCAAGGGAACGGAATTCACCCCAAATGAGTTGCGCAGTACTAGAGAACTGCTGCATGTTTCAGTGCATATACACCGTGTTAAAGTGTGAGAGTACTGCTCCAAGCCCCAAAACACATCCTGTCCAAAATGTTGGAGAAGTTATTGTAATGTGTAATGATAACATGATGAATATTGCAAACACAATGTTTGAGAATCAAAAACATGATATGCTAGGCTCATCTGACCAGCACATGTGAAACCTGCGACATTCAATATGGTTACAGAAGTGTCAGCAGTGAACACTGAACACCCAGCAATAGCATGCCTTCCTGATGCACTGCACAACTTGGGCAGTAGCAAGTTTGTGCTGTGACACACGTCACCAGTAATTTGTGTTTCTTGCGCAGATTCTGCTCAATTTTCTCCAGGTCCTCAGCATTGGGTTTCTCATCAATGTCCAGTGGACAGAGACTGTCTCCAAGGCCTTGGGAATTGCAGGTAGTTGCTTGCTGGCGTTGTGTGCAGCATCACCTTTGCAAATTAAAGCTGTTACTCAGCTGACGATATCAACATTTTCACTTGTACCATATGCAGATGTTTCTGTGCCTTGGGCAGACAGTGACGTTCTGAATCAAGACAGCATTCTATTCTGCCATGAGCCATCATAACTTCGATGCAGCACACAAACTAGACACCCTCAAGTGGCCTCATTGAAATCTAATGCATATCGGCACCAAGGAGGTGTTGAGGGTTCCAATGCAAAAGGATGTCTATGTCAGTGCTGCTCAGCATTGCAGGCAAGCAGCATCAAGTGACATATTGCAATATTTTTCATTGTTGCTAATCCTCGCAATTCTCATGGGCAGTGTGTTTTATCATTGCAGATTTCTTGGCAGGTGGTGCTGGGGGCCCTGTGTATGACAGGAGTGTGTCATTAGGATGCTTGTTGTCCAGGAGCGACGATGACCACGCACCTTTGACTCGGGTTGCCATCTTCAGTTGGATGCCATTCATGCTGATTGTGGTGATCAGCATAATATGGGTATTCATCGCTTACTGGCCCAAGAACAGCAAGTTGCCCAGGAACAATGAGTCATCCAAGAACAGCATGTCTTATGTGACCCAGCGCTTGGTTGTGACTCTGTTTTCCGTGCTCTACGTCTCCTACATTGACATGACAACCAACATGCTTAGGATTTTCAGGTGCATCAGAGCTGACTCAGCTGATAAACTATGTCCTGAATGCGTGGCTGCAACGTCAACCTATTGGGTGGAGGATACCGATGTGGAGTGCTACAAGAGAGATCACTTAAGACTGCTGCTGCTTGCTGGGGTTCCCTTGATCCTGGCAATCGTTGGGATGCCTGTCTGGCTGCTTGCCGTCCTTGCTTGGAACAAAGATGGCAAAGGCAGAGTCTGTGCTCCAGCGTACAGGTTCTTGTACAACTCATACAAAAAAGAGACAGAATACTGGGAGATTGTGGTGCTGATTCGGAAAGGTCTCATGTTTGCTATAACAATTTTTGTGCACTCACTGAAAGCCAACCTTCAGGCCATCCTTGCAATGGGCGTTCTATTGTTTAGCCTGGCACTCCACAATGCATTTGAGCCCTTTGTGACAAACAAAGATCTGCACAAGGATTGTGATGGACGATCGACTGAAAAAGAGAGTCCTTTGAGCCTCAACACCTTAGAGTCTCTCTCGCTGTCCACCTCCATCCTCTTCTTCTTTGCCGGGCTCATGTTCAATGACCCAAATACCTCTGATGGGGCAAAAGTGGCAATATCTGTTTTCCTCGTTCTCGCATTCGTGGGGACAATTGCGCTCATCTTTCGTCAGCTGTGGCAGGAAGTTGCAGATATGATTGGTGTTTATGTGGAAGAGCGCAACATTCAGGGATGCGAGAATGCAAATTTGTTGGTGAAGCTGTGGCATGTGTTAAGAGATATCATCAAGGTGAAGGCGCAGTGCTTGGAGGCAGCCAGCAAGCAACAGTGAACAAGCAGCACTGGAAAGTTGACTGAAGGCATCAGGAAGATTTTTTGTGGTGTATTGTGTTGGGACGTTGCTAAATTTTCACGACTCAAGGTTGGAATATTGGCACACATTTTGTGACTGGACATAATCAAGAGCTGTCTGCTAGCCTTGGATCAAATTTGAAGGGATCGAATGCACGTATCAGTTTGGGAGACATACCTGGAATGTCTTTGTTGAGTTCGCCTCTCTGTTGTTCAGTCCCAAAGCAAGTGTGATTGAATGAGTTAAGCAAGAAATACATGCAACTGTTTAATATCAGCAGAGCATCTCCAGGCTGTCGGATTATTGCGTTTTGTTGGGATCTGAACACATAGTGTCATCTGATGAGGTGGGATGTACTTTTACCTCTTGCCTTTAGTTTTATGGTATATGGATTTCTACCACTGCTTCACAAGTTTCTTGCCTCGTATTTTTTTCATGAAATTACATGTGATGCACTGCACTGTGCATCTCATTTTATCTCAGGATGAGTGGTGAAAAGCAATTGTATATTGGTTTTAACACCCCATGTTTGTTGATGTTTTCTTAATCCTCTGCACAAATTGACAAAATACACACGTGCTTGTTGAGTGGCCCAATTTACAGCTAGACAGGTAAACAGCAGAGTCTACAGCTAGCAAATCACATCCCTGTTTTTTATGTTCTTGCCTAAACCTGCCTTCAACCACATCATTTTGGTGAGCACAGATTTTGACGAATCTACATTGATTGGATACATTTCCAACAGACTAGGCAACTCACCCCCAAGCACAGCACCTGAGCTTAGTGTCAGTCTGACATTTGTGAAAACAAATCCAGGCATGCCACTGTGTCACTCGATTTGCAAGAGCAGCCAGGAAATGGACGGTGGCAGTGGTCAACACTGCCTTGCAAGCTCGAATTTCTGCTCTGCATATACTACACCTAATATTGCAAACGTATACAATGTGCATAGAAGCAGGCAATAGCACTTGGTGTGGGATGTTTGCTTTATCGCCACTCTGCAGTTAAATCATGGAATCCATGATAGCATCTACAAACGATCAAATTTCTTTAGAATTCCACAAGAAGAGAATTGCAACAGAATGCCTTGAGATTCCAATCGAGTTCCACTCGTTGTTTTTTGCCATCTAGGATGGGGAGGGGCAATCCCTGACCACTGTTTATGATCAAACGGATATTGTCTCGATGAGCTTCCCTTGCCATTGTTTGCACTATAAATTTCAGACAACAGGACATATGCCACAGCAAAAGTTCTGAAAATGGCAAGAATGCCAAATTGCTGAGCTATGCTGCACATAAATGTTATGAGAAATGTTGGTTCGTGACAGCAGGTTACATATCTGTGATTATCAGAAACTTGCTTCTGCTTTTGACAGTCAGTGTCCCTGCAATGTTCCAGCGGAGGTGATGCTTTGCTATTGAGAAGTACAAGCTTCAAACGCGCATAGTGAGATCCAATGTAATGGAGCGTGCAACGTTCTTGGAATGCATCCCTACCAGCATTTGCATCTTCACAGCCTTTACAAAGCTTGCACGCATGTGCTTGGAAACTCCAATCTTTTTGACCATTCGCTCTAATGAGCGACTGCTTGCCAAAATGACAGATGTACTTTCTCTGACACATATTAAATGTCCTCTATGAATTTGGTCCATCGTTTCTCCACCACAAACTCTTTCCTTTTCAATGAAATATTGTCGGAAGTCTTGCCTACTTTTCCGAGTATACAAAAAAAATTCAAGTCAGTCCATTCGACAGTGGCAATACTTCGTAATAAGAATTCTCCAGCCAGAAACTCACCGTTTTTCAACGACTCCGTGAAAATGGCCGCCTTCGCTATTTTGAGGAGCACGCTTTCACAGTGGCGAAACAGAGCCATCCATGCACAGTTATCCATGTCATTTGGACAGAAGCCCGGAGAGGTCCTTTTAAAGAAAACAGTAGAAAATGTGTCTTGGTGGGTTTCATCATGGAAGTTGCCATGTTTCTGCTTCCCTAATTTGATAAACTGCTAGTATATATTTCTGGTCCAGATTTTGGGGCGCGACCTCTGAACCTTCATCATTTCTGTGAGGGATAACAGGCAAAGCCTCCCCAGGCCCTTGAAGAGTTGCAAAGGAATGCGATGGCCATCATTTTAGTAAATGGCAAACGATTAGGAGAATGGCCTCCAGGACAAGATGGAGAATCCACCTTTGCATCAATAATTGAAAAGGTGGCATACGAAGTGGACGGTCAGAGAGACAAGTTTGTATCTCGCCCGCAAGTATAAACTTGTTAGATTGCAAAGAATTGTAGACTGCATGCACGAGTTGGTCGCTAGTGGCAATTGTTGGCGTGTAGGCCAAGCCATACATGAAGGCCTCGATTCAAGAAACAATCGAGTCACAATGTCAAAGCAAAAGTATAGCACAGCCTTAGAACGATAGCTCCCAGAGCCCAAGCTTGGGCGTCTTGGGTGCTATCATTTTCCGCTTGTTGCAAGTCCTCGCATCAAAGATCAGAGAGTGTGCTGATTTCTTCCATCATTGACGCCGCGACAATGCAATGGCAATAACGGCTTTGCTTTGGCATGGCTGTGATGGGAGGGACCCAGAATTGCATTGATTTTCAGTTGACGCCGATTCGAAATGGCAAAATTTACCCAAATCTTATGCAATTTCCAGGGGGCTCTAGAGGTAATGGCGATAGGCACGTTGCCACAAAAACTGGACCCAACTTTTTTGATTCTGACCTTTTTTCTGTACTTGCGAGACTTTTCTTGTAATGAATGTTATCTTTCCAATAGAGTACATTTAGTATGGTATAGAATAAGTATAGTTAGACAAATGGACTGCTAGTTACATTGCTGTTCGTGCCGCCCCAAATCTCAGAAATACACAATTGAAGTTTCCGTCATTCTATTATCTTCCATGCTTTGGCACAATATTTCTTTGTCATACGCACTAGTAACAAAAATGGTCAAAGTACACGGTCATGAAAATCGCACACCGTGTTGTGCATGTAAAAAATCGTGTAAAATTGCTTTCACTTGGTGCTGTCAATTGGCAGCAACTGAAAATCGTGTACCACAGTTGAGAATCGTGTAAAACCGTGTTCTTACCGTGTAACTAATCGTGTAACTCATGGGGTACCCTTGTTGGAGTCAGTTGGCAACAGATGGAAATCGTGTTGCGCAGCTGAAAATCACGTTCTTTCGTGTCATTTGGGTAATGAGCCGTGTAGCCAATCGGGCACACAACTGTGATAATTGCAACATTGTGTAGTATAGCTGAAAATCGTGTATCATCGTGTTATCCATGTGCCACTACTGCAGTCATTTAACTCTAGCCGAGTCTCGCACGATGCAATGTCAGTCGTATTTCATCCTGTTTTGCTTGTGCTCGATCGACTAAAATTTCTTAATCGCATTATTCCGCACAATTCAATAGATTGGAAGTGCGCAATGAGATGCAATGAGCTGGCAACAACTGAAGATCATGTAGTGCAGCTGACAGTCGTTTGCAGTTTTGTGTTGTCCATGCATTCAGCCTTCATTCCTGGACAGACAGACCCATCAACCATGCAGTTAACTGTGTACCCTTTCTACTGTAGAGGACTCGTGTTGCTGCCATGCCATTAATTACAGCGGTCACCATATGCCTAGTGAATTATGGTCAACTCTGGTGAATTACTTACGAAACAGTTGCCTCAGGACTTTGCAATTATGATGGGCGGTCCAAGCTTATAATTGCAGGAGTCCAGCCACCGTATGCGTCACAGCTTCCACCTTTCAGCAGCCTGGCGCACGCACCTCCCTGCTTCAGTTGTCTGTTGTTCATCCCTCTAGGAATGCGCGGTTCCTTGCCCTGCACCCTGCGTCTGCCCTGCTCCCACCTAGGCGGACAGGGCTCCGGGCAAGCACGAATAGTCCACACCATATCGCATCAGCCGGTGTGGGTTGTCATCCAAAAGTTTTGAAATCGTTGATTTCCCACCTCTGTCTCCACACACTCGATCAAAACCAAGCAACCGCTGCCACTCCGTGCATCGCCTTTCTGCCCCGGCCGCTCGCCATCACTCGGCTCCTCGCCGCGACCTGCCCACAGCGGGGGGGCACAGGCATTCTGGACGTTATCGATCGCGGCCACGTGGATATCACGGGGCGTGGGTCTGGGCCCTGGCGCTGCCCTGGCACGCCGCTCGGCTCCTGCCCGCAATATTCCCAATGTGGTGAAGGTCCTCGCCATTGTGGTCGCGACCATGGCGCTGCGCTGACAGTGGCTGGCAACGCGGGGATGGCGGCGGTTGGCCGGGCCTTGGCGCTCCCCGGGCACGCCGCTTGGCGAAGGGCGGCTACCCCATGGTTATGTGTGCACAGTGGCTGGAGAGCGTGAATCCGGTGAGGGAGGCGATTTAGGGGGAATAGGGCAAGGCCTGCTGCTATATCATGGACTCCGCCACGGCATTGCAGGTGGCAAGCCTCGAGGGCGAAACGGGTGCAAGTCCTCTCCAGTGTCAATGGAAGCGGTCGCACTTTTGACAACGGTCTGGTTGCAGCGGACAAACTGACGATAGGTGGGGGCTGGTGCAGATGGCGAATTATGCTTCTGGATTTCTTGAACAGCTGCATTTACTATGGCGATGCAAGGCCATCGTCAGTGCGTAGCTTCTGGTGCGGCTTTGCCAACTTCCAAAACTGGTGTCTGCCGGTTGTCATTTTGGGGTGAATATGTCAGTTGCGGACTGCATGTTATACTCCAGGCGAGTTCGAGTTGTTCGTTCCAAGGTGCCAAATAAACTATGCACCTGCGTGCATGCATCTCGCACATTCTTCAACAAAGCAAGAATTCAACTGAGCGTCTTGCCGCAGTATGACATGCTCCTCTTCTGTCACAAATGAAGCCATCGCCATCCCCAGGTCGCGGTCAAAACTTTACTGTTGGTTCAGGAGCTTAGGACACTGCAACCAGTGGCAGAAGTAATTCTGAGCTGGCGCCACACGCCCCAAGTTCTGGCATTGCTGAAGGTGAGTCTTCCAGCGTGGACTGCAGAAGGTACAATGCTAGTGTGCCTTGCGGGGTTATTTTTTGTGCCAATGGCAATGTGCGCCAACCTTCCCGAGCATGATTTTACTGCACACCCCGATTGACCATGTTTTGGCGCTTTCCATCCAGTATCTTTTATACCGGCTCCCCGGGGTGGTCTGACAAGTCTAGTGCCTTTTCAAGTCATTTCAAGTCCACCCCAGGATACGGAATTTCTAGGCAAAATTGCTTGCTTTCACGCATGGTTGAAAGCCAACAAGGACGGAATTATTCTCCTCGCTGGGGCACCTGCGGGTCTGCGGGAAGCGCCAACTTCTGCCTCCTGCCCCCAGGTGAACCACACTCCAGGAATCATTTGCGTTGGCAGCTTTTGCAAAGCTTGTGTGTGCCGCCGCGTTCAAGAGGATTGGGACAAAATTCCGAATGGTCGCAAACACACGGTGAGATGCCTGGGCAAGGGCATTGGAATACGTGCACTCTTTAACACAATGCCATGCTATGAGAATACATTTGGTGGCTGCATCCTTTCTGGGGACTCCTCAATAAGAGTGGACGCACATCAGCCCAAAGTCGTGTGCCATTATGCCTTTTGTCTCATAGTTTCTAGATGTCTCAGGGACATTCGCTCTGAGATTCTTGGAGCAGACGATGCCTTGCGTACACGAGGAGAACATCAAAGGGGGCGGGTTCATCGGGTCATGGGTCGTTTCTGAAAGCAACTCGAACGAGGTATGGTAACAATATGTGGACCCGCAGGCCATTGGAGAGGCGGGATAGAAGCTGCACAGCCAGCCCTCGTCGACTTGCTCCACAGATATCGATCTCGGACCATTCACAGAGGAGGTTTCACCGTGTGGACATACGCGAGCCCTGTGACATTAACACCTATGTCTTGACTGGCCTGGGTGTGCTAGCTTTCCATTTTTTGTAAGCGCACTGTGTGCTGGCCTGGGCGTGCATATTCTGTTGCACTCCAAATTATAGTAGTTCGATATGATACAAAAGAGAGCAGATATCAATGTGCGTCCGTGACTGCAGTTCAGCCCTTTCTCGTTGTCCTCTTTGTAGATCTTAGTTCAACTTTTGTGATAGCCATGTACTGTACCTGTGCAATGCAGTTCAACTGTAGTACTCTCCGCCATTTATCAGAGGAGCGCATGTGCACAATGCGCACGGCTGCCCGACCTTGCAAAACTAGGAGGAATATTTTATGGCCATTTGTGCACTGATGACTTCAGCAATGCTTGGTGCAGATATAATTTCTTTGCACGGCTGGAAGCGCCGTTTCTATTGTCATTCCCATTTAGTGCAATTTAAATGCATACCGCTACTTTTATAGTACTTTATCCATCCCAAATTCATAGTTGTCCATTTACAAGCTCGGATCGCCGCACGCGCTGCGCACGCGGCGTCCTATGATTAACCCGGCGTCGCGGCTTTCGGTGGTCGTATGGACTATCGAGATTGTTCTCTCAAGGCCTTGAGAAGCAGTTGAATACAAACGAGTTTCAAAATGAGTTGAAAAAGTGCGATAGAAATAAAATCAAATCCCGTGGACTTGATTTTTAATAGCAAGTTAACTACAACAGTCAGTGTGTGAAATAGCTTACCAATGGGTGCATAAACTCGTGCACCATTTAGTCGCTCATTCGATGCGGTGATTGTTCCACTAGTTTGTGCATGAATCGGTGCAGCAAATGGGGCTCCAATTGGTGCAACATGGCACTGAAACGCCGTTCTTTTCCTGTTGTCGTTTTTTCATACGCACCGGTCTGTTAATGAGCGACCACGATAGCGTGGGCAAGGTGTTGGAGCTGGGAGGGCTGCAAGCGAAGCCCAAGGCGGGGCAGCCCAGGGGCTGGATGCTAGCGCCTTGGCTGCCTTGCGGTAGACCGGAGGTTCGACCCCGCTTGATCAGCGCCATGGCAGGCGATCGGTGTTGTGCACTGCCCATTCCTGATGATGGCTTTGTCCTTACAGAAATTCACGAATCCACGGGAAGCACACATTGGTCGCCATAATGCAATGAATCATCACCCATCGAGTCGCATGTTCATGCATGTTGTGCTCACATGTGCTTGTAACTTTCTTGCCGCTTGAGACGGAAAGAAAAATGGCTGCATCATTGTCATGCTGTGAGTACCTTAGGGGCCATCCCAAAGAATACCCTGATTTCAGAGCAGTCACCGGAGACTGTGGCACGGACTTCTGCAGAAGGTGAGCCTGCCCCTGTACTGTATCCTGCTCCTTGGGGGCGGAGACATGTTCGTGCTTTTGGTTGCATTAGGTTTCGGTGGCGCAACAAATGGCAGATGAGGTTGATGCAGTGGCAAATCTGGTGGAGATGTCCAGAAGGCAGAAGGGAGTGGTGCCAACAGCAGCGAGGTGGCCATACTTTGTAATCTGATTCGTTGAATGTTGTTCACCTTGTTGTTTCACACCTTCAAGGTCTGCCAAGCTAAGGGTGCACATGGATGTTCTCTGCAACCTGCGACATACCACCGTCAACACTAGTGAAAAAAGGCCAGATGACACAGTCCTGACACGGTCTGCTCAAAGTCCGACTGTGCACTTTCGGCAAATGTGGTCCTAAAAGTGCACAGTTAATACACATGTTGACACAGTTTTAACTGTGTATCCTAGATAACCGTGTAGTCTACACAGTTGTTTGAGGGTACACGGTTGAAAATGTGCCAATGCGCGTACAAACTGTGTATTTTTGGGACCACATTTGCCGAAAGTACACAGTTGGATTTTGAGCAGACTGTGTCAGGACTGTGTCATCTGGCCTGTTTTTTCCTAGTGCAATGCATCAGGAACTTTTCGCTGTATACATACACTCACTTCTATACATACACCCTCTTTTTCCACAAGATAGACTTAGCTACCTATCACATTCCAGCTGGTTCTGGTTCCTCACAGTTCTGTCGGTCCTGTTTGGCCTCACGCCCACGTTTCAATGCGATGTGCGAAAGAGTTTGTATTTTTGACCTATAACCTCCAGTCGTGATGTATTCAGTTTGCTTCCATCCACACAACTCCAGCAGGAGGTATGTGAATACTGTTGGGCTGCGGCTCCTGTACAGCACAAGAAAATAGTTTGCGTTCATCCGAACAACAATACCATTGACATGAAGTTTCATTTGCGTATTGACAGTACTGTAACAATGGCGTCCATGCCAAAGAAAAATTTCACTAAAGTACAATTAGCTTATCTTTGAGCAGATGATGTTCACCCATGATTGCAATATGTAGAAAGGTTGCAATCAAAGTTCTCACCAAGAGCTGCATATCCATTGTAGATTTTATTTTGCTGCTCTGCAATGTTGAAGTTCAATTTCTTTTCCCGACTCACTGAGATTTGGGATTGCAGTGTGCCAAGCAGAATGCACCTTTCTGTGTAAGGGGTCAACTGCATTACACGCGTCCGCTGTTAGTTTTGATACATGGCTGACAATTGGGCTTCTGTTCCACGCTTTTTTGATGCAGTGCTACAAACAACTTGCTGAATTTTGTCACCATTGTTGTCAAGAACTCCATCAAACACGAGGAGGTCAATACCATTCTTCTTCAACTTCTTTTGAAAATTTGTTGCCAGTCGAAGCAGGATGCACATCGCATCATAACCCATATATATTTTTCCTTCGCGTGTTTTTTTGGCTGCCAACGGAAATGCCCACGCCCTCAAACCATTGTAGTACTGCGAGAAGGACCTGCGCAATGCATGACAGTTTTTTGTAAGAAGGTGGAGTCAATGATACAAATGAGGAAGCGTTTTGGGGAAGGGAATTGCGAATTCCATGCACCTTTGGAATGACTTTTTTATTTCCTTGTGTAGGTAGGCTAAATCGTGGTGTCCACAGGAAGTCCTGCTTGTCACTGCACACTAAAAAATCGGCCAAAGTACAAGGTCATGAAAATGACACATCGTGTTGTGCGTGTAAAAAGTCATGCAAAATCGTGTACTCTTGGTGCGGTAAACTGGCAACAACTGAAAATCGTGTAAAACCGTGCAAAATCGTGTTGCCCCGTGTTCTTTCCGTGTACCCAGTCGTGTAACCTTGTTGGATTCAGTTACCAAGTGCTGGAAATTGCGTTGTACAGTGGAAATCATATTATTTCGTGTTATTTGGGTAATCAACCGTGTAGCCTATCGTGTAATGAATTCTGCACCCAAGCTGCACTCAATTTTGAACAATGAAACATCATATATTAAAGTTGAAAATCGTGTAACATCGTGTATTTCCGTGTAGCGTATCGTGTACCCAGCCGTGTATCCTTGTTAGAATTAGTTGCTAACAGCTGGAAATCGTAGTGTGCAGCTGAAAATCGTGTTCCTTCGTGTTATTTGGGTAATCAACCATGTAACCAATCATGTGATGGTTCTTGCACCTAGGCTGCACTCAATTGTGAAAAATTGAGACATCGTGTAGCTTAGCTGAAAATCGTGTATTATTGTGTCATCCGTGTACTACTGCCACAGTCATTTGGTACCACTGAATCTCGCATGATGCAAATGTCAATCGTGTTTCATCATAGTTTGTTTGTGTCCTATAGAATCAATTGCTCAATCACACTATTCCACAAAAGTCAATAGATTGATCGTGCACCAGCGATGCCTTAAAATGGCAACAACTGAAGATCGTGGAGCGCAGCTGACGACAGTATTAAATTTCGTGTTGTTCGCATACTCAGTCGTCACAGGGGTGAATGATCGAACTTGATTTCAAGTAGCTGAAATAATCGTCAACAAGGAATCCTGTACAGCAAGGCAACTTCAGGACTTCCTAAACTACTGTTGTGTCAAGTGCAGAGAGTCTCCTATTGTAAGATGGCCCAGGAGCAAAACATATTGCAATATGCTTGTTGTTGTCCAATTGGCCCATCACATGGGGTGTTGATCAAAACGTACTTGTGTCCCCTATATCAAGCACAGTGAGCCAAGCATCTTATATTTCCAGATCCTGGCATGTCCTCAATTATAGCAACGCATTACTTAGGATTCAATCGCCTCAGTACTTTGCAAATATAGTGTTGCTGCAAGCTTATACTTGCATGTACCCAACCACAAGCCATGTCAAAACGCCCGAACTTCAAGCAGCCAGACGACCACACCTCGCTGCTTGAGTTGTATCTTGTCCATCCCCGTAGGGAAGCGCGGTTGCTTCCCCCGCGACCTGCGTCTGCCTTGCTCGCGCGCACGCGGACAGGGTTCGGGGCAAGCAGGCGTAGTCGACACCACATCGCATCAGCTGGTGTGGTGTGTCATCCCGAAATTTGAAATCAATGGTCTGCCACCACTACCTGCGCCCGCTCGTTCAAGACCAAGCAACCGCCGCCACCCCACACGTCGCCTGCCCTGGCGTTGCGACGAGGCCCCTGCCGCTCGCGGCCACTCGCCACCGCTCGGATCCCTACCCACAGGGAGTGTCACAGGCAGTGTCGCCGTGATCGAGGCCCTACGCTGGCGATGGTCGGCAGCGCGGTGATGGTCGGCATGGGCCAGGCCTTGGCTACCTTGGCTCTCTAGCCGCCACCCACATGCTGCCATGGGATAGCCGCCCTTAGCGAAGCGGTGTGCAAGGGAAGTGCGCACGGCCTGCTACTACATCGTGGACTCCACCGCGGCATCGAAGGAATGATCCTTGAGGGTGGACGGGTGCAAGTATAATTCCTGGTATCCTCTTATCCTTTGAGATACATGCAAAGCAAGGCTCCAGACCAGCCTGTCCGAAGCAGCTTGAGCGCAAGAACAGGACCCATCAGCCTATGTTTGTCCCTGGATCGGGTTTGTTTCTTTTCCTTGTTGTGCGTGATGGTGAAACGGGTGCTAGTAAAGTCCTGGCTACATCCGACCCTTTGAGGTACATGCCAAGCAAGGGTCAAGGCCAGCTTGTCCGAACTCCTTGAGCGCAAGAACAGGAGCCATCAAACCACGTTTGCCCCTAGATCAGGTCCATTTCTTTCCCTTATGTCGTGCAATGGGAAATGGCGATCGAGATGTGGTCCATTGTTTACTACTTGTCGCACATCGAATGCAGGAGAGGCCACTCTTGATGTGTTGGTCCCACGAGCAGTGTATTTTGTCCCAACCTGTGCTTGTGGGGTCCAGCTAGTGCGAGATGTGTTCGTTCATGTGCTTGAACTCATGTCAGAATGTTGCAAAACTTCCCATGTCCGTCTATACACTTCTGCGAAATGGCAGCGTGGCTGCACCTTCTGGCATAGATCACTGTCTGCGATGGCCAACTGCTCTTGTGTGAGTGTGGGACTTTGCCATCGACCAGTTTATGGCTGATGGTTATGTTCCTGCTCAGTGCATATGCGTTTGGGAGAGCGTGTGTGCGGCGGTGTTTCCAGCATGACTGCACTTTTTGGCAGAGATAATTGCCTGCGATGGCCAACTGCTGTTGTGCGAGTTTGAGACTGTGCCATCAAGCAGTTTTTGACTGATGGTTGTGTTTTTGCTCAGTGCATATGCGTTTGGGAGAGCGTGTGTGTGGCGGCATTTCCAGCATGGCTGCACCTTCTGGCAGAGATCATGGTTTGCGATGGCCATCCCCGTCTCTTGTGTGAGTGTGAGACTTTGCCATCAAGCAGTTTGTGGCCGATGGATATGTTTCTGCCCAGTGCATATGAATCTGCAAGAGCGTGTGTGTGGTGGTGTTTTCAGCATGGCTGTAATTTCTAGCAGAGATCATTGTTTGCGTTGTCCAAGTGCTCTTCTGTGATTGCGACTTTGCCATCAAGCAGTTTGTAGCTGATGATGATGTCTCTGTTGCGTGCATATTGGCTTGGGAGAGCGTGTGCGTAGTGGCGTTTCCAGCATGGACGCATGTTGTACACCTGTGGCACCCACGTTGTAAGAGTGTGTTTGGATTGTGAGCATCCATGCTTTTGGCGAAGGTTTGGTTGCAACAGACAAACTGACGATGGGCGGCTGCCGATGGAGGTCGCTTTCAGTTTCTTGAGGTGATGTGCTGATCGTGGCGATGCACAACTGTTGGCAATATGTTGTAACTAGTGTTGCTTTGCCAATTTTCGAATCTGTAGCTGCCAGTTGCCATGTTGGGATGAATATATCAGTTGCAGACTTACTCCAAACCGACCTTGGGATGAGCAACTCGAGGTTGGTCTGACAATTGCAGTGCTTTTCAGGTCATTTCCAGTCCGCCACAGGTTTCCAAATTGCCAGCGAAATGCTTGCGTTTCCGTGGCGCAGTTCACGCTATCTTTGAAGGCCAGCAAGAATGGAACCAAGCTCATCACCTGGGGCAGTTGTGGGGCAGTGGGAAACACAAATTGGGCCATTTGTGTAAGTGTTTTTTGTGGGTTGTCATAGCCAGGTTATGTGGCCAATGCACCTATGCCTTGACTGGTTAGGACGTGTTTTTGCGCCAGTTTGGTTTGGTACAAAAGATAGCAGAAGTAAATAGGGGCCCATGATTGTAGCCGTTGGGTGATAACGTAATAAATGATTGCTATGGAAAGGGACTGAAGTGAGTGTCATTATAGGCTGTACAACACGGATGACGCCTGGAAAAACACCACAAAGTACACAGAAAACCGTGTTAAGCAATCGAGTGGTCAGGTGGACCACCAGTGGGTGCCACCCCAAAGGACCCAGTTGTTAACACGAAAATCGTGTTTATCGTGTTAAAAATCGTGCAATTGACAAGCGGTTGAGTACACAGTGGGTGGCACCCTACAGGACCCACTTTTTACGCGGAAAAACGTGTCGCGCAATCCACAAGCGGCCTCAGTATCCAGTGGGTACAACCCCAAAGA
The DNA here is from genome assembly GCA_905146915.1 of Ostreobium quekettii. NCBI lineage: Eukaryota > Viridiplantae > Chlorophyta > Ulvophyceae > Bryopsidales > Ostreobiaceae > Ostreobium > Ostreobium quekettii. Next base: position 19,917 of record CAJHUC010002082.1, read on the forward strand.
ACACTGTGTTTTACACGGGAAATCGTGTTGCGTACTTGACAAGGGGCTGAGTATCCAATGGGTACCACCCCATAGCACCCAGGTTTTTACACGAAAAACCGTGTCACGCATGCAACAAGCATGCTAAGTACCCAGTGGGTAGCACCCCCGAGGACACGAGTTTTACACGAAAAATCATGCTCCAACCTGGCCTGCAAGACACGGACAACAACACACAAAAACGTGTTAGTGCACGATGGACAAAATTACACGACGTCCAAAACTACACGATGGCCAAAAAAGTACACGATCATAAACTAGACGATTGCCAAAACCGTGTAGTTTTGCAAGGGAAAGTACACGATGAAAATACGCAAAGTTGTCCACCTTACGTTAATGCACAACCCCATTTTTTACACGATTTTACATGATTTAAGCCGTGTGCCAGCGCTGACCGTTAAAAATCGGGTAGCAAGGTACACGATTTTTTACACGATTTTACACAGTTTTACACGATTGTACACGATTGAACACCGTGTAAGATGGCCGATTTTTTACTAATGCCACGTTCTGCACTTGTGCAGCCATGCAGAGGAAAGCAATAACATTGAAAGGTGGGAATGAATTACGCGACATTGTGTTGTGTGAAACGATAAGCTATTGTGTGTTTTTTTGCATGTGTCATAGGAGCTCAATGAGTGGGAAGGTAAACCCGCAAATGAGAAACATGTAGAGGACCAACCCGGTCCTGTTTGCCCATCTTAAGAAAGACTTGCTGCATTTCCCTTGGCCGTGAGGTTTGGCTTTCTGCAGCTCCTATTGCAGCGCGTTTGTCATCTCAGCTGTCAGCTTAGGAAGATCCGTATTTATGCACATATTCTCCCAGGGTCTCATCATCCACTTCACCACCACCGCCACGTACCAATGTGTATGGCTACTTGTCCAAATGGTCTTCGCTGATCTGTTGCGTATGTAGAAGCAGGTTTGTGATGTCCATTCTTGACCTACTTTCTGATGTGTTTGCTACAGATTATGCCATGAAGATATGAACGACTGACAATGGATGGTGTTGGTGACTAGTCGTTTGTGTTTCACTTGCAGGAAGTTGATGGAGAACTCGCATGCCAATTTCTTGGAACGTTCTAACTGCAAGTCGCCATGTTTTTGATGCGACTTTATTCTGTCGGCATGTTATTGCAGTTATGCGTTGTGGTTGTAACTTGTCCAATATCAAAGTTTTTTGGCCGTGTAGCGGTTTGTTGCGCAGTCTACATAACGTTCACATGACAACGTGACAACAAGTGCAGCATGGCAACTCAGCAGCATCGACAAAATCCACATCAACGACGTGTCATCACTGCATTAAAGCACTGGCATACTTAATCCTTCGTACCCCATGTCCGCTTACGACGGCCCATCTTGGCCGTGCCGTCCACGGCAGTAGGTTCCAGAATCCGTGGACGGGTTGAGCCAGTTGGCAATGCGTGCCAAATGTGGTGTCGGCTGACTTGCAGGCATGTTTCCGCATATCTGCAATACTCTTGCAATGCATTTCATTTGAAGGAAATCACGCTTTGGCCGGTTGTTGCACATCACCAGCTCCAGTTCCTGTATGGGCCTTGATGCTGCGCTGAAGCCAGCCTCCAATGTGTTGAATAGGATGCCGTGTTTGGGACGATGCTGTTGTGTACAGACGTGTCTGTGGATACTTTGGCCCAGCTGGTCTGGACATGAGGAGGGTGTGGTGACATCCGTGCTTTCGTGCTTACCCCAGAAATGCATCCATCCACACCGAAGATCAGATTGCAGGGGGTGCATTCTCTGATGAAAGCATTACCTTTGCCACTTGTACCCCCGGGACGTACAACACAGGCTGGTGTCCTTTTGCTCTTGTGGGTACGCCCAGCTTCTGCGCAGAGAACAAAACAGTGCACCCGAAAAGAGAGTGCCCAAAGAGAGGAAAAAGAAGGCACGCTGCCTATATAACATCTAAGCATTGTTCCAACCCATGCTTACTACAAGCCATCTTATTGTCAACAAAATTCAACCAAAGTTTCCATTCCCGATGGCGATAATAAACGTAACCGCCCATCTGTCCATCTTGTCTTCAAAACACCCGCCAAGTAGTCCTCTTTGTATCTCACGGATGCTCATCGTTCGCAAATGTCCAGTTAATTCAGTCAGGTGCCGCCTCATCCCTCAAGAGCAAATCGATGCACAAGATGTACCGATGTAAAGCCAGTTCGGGGTACGAGCTACAATAGCATGACTGGCCATTAACAACAACATCATAATAAAGAGGAGAAGGAGGGAAGTCCTGATCTTCGAAATCCAATCCACCACACGAGCACTACGTCTTATACACTGCTCTCATTATTCAAATGATCACTTGAAACAATCACAAAATACTTGAATTTGAAGTAAAAACAAATCAATGATCAAACAGCTGCACAGTGGAGAAAAATGCAGCTGCAACTTCCCCATAATGCTGCTCGCGCACAAAATAGCTTGGCCAACGCATTTCATTCAGGAATGCACTACATTCTCCCAAAGCCACCCATGTTATCTCATGTCAAATAAGTGTTTTCGAAGAACATTGTGAACCACAATTGTTGAAACAATCTGACGGTGGTCTATCACAGATTTTCATGAAAGCATTAGCAATTTTGTGGTGGCGGTCTCTTCGGGCAGCTCCGTGTGGATTGTCTCCCCTGCAATGTACAACGTTCACTGGCCATGAAAGATGATCCACCCATTTCAATGCTGATTGCTGTGCTGCTGCCCTAACAATGCATCAAAGAGTATCTTTGCCGGATATCCTACATCACCCAGCACACGTCTACATACGTACCTTATCGCATTTAGGGAGCTTGTATGCAGGGTGCCCAATGCCAAATGCCAAACATTGTTTGTGAAGTGATCGTGACACTTCGCCAGGTACCTTTGGTAGTGCTCCCCAATTGACACCTTTATTTTCCCCGCCCAAGATCAGAAGCTCGATTTCATAGCGTGATAAGTGCCGTAGTTGAGAATCTTCAGGTGCTATATCCTAGAGAATCCTTCTCAACACTTCGTAAAGGTCTGGATTCCTCAGTGGCATTTCCTCGCTGCTGCGCACACGAATGCCATGCCAGCCTCGACACTCCAGGGTAGTCTCGAATTAGGTTGCCAGCAGGATGACAAAATCGAGCATAGTCAATCCTGTCTTGTGAGTTTGCCGTAATAAATCCCAGGCTTGATTGTTACGTTTACGATTATGTTTTGCTTCAACGTTTTTATGCGCAAAAACGTAAATTTGCAAAATAGCCTATTTCTACGGCTACCTTTGCGCTTCTATGGCTCCCTGTAACACCCAGGATACACGATGAAAGTTGCGTACAATTGTCGGTCGTCCGCCATCTCCAGCACCCGCAACACAATTTCCACCTCGCCCTTGGCAACGGCAAGATGATGCTTTTTAACAAAAACTCGTTTCCTGCCCCTTCTAGGGCATCTGGCTGCTACTCCCCGGTCTCCTCAGTCTATATGTACTGTTCTTATGTACACCGAGCGTTTTTTACATTGTATTTACGTATTTTTACGCATTTTCACATGTAGAACCGCAAAAAAATAAATTTACGCCTAAAAACGTAAATAATTTCGTTTTTTACAGCGTAGAAAACAGGCCTGATAAATTCTATCAAAAGGCGAACATTGACTTAGTGCTGATTGAGTATTAATAATCTAGTTGATTATGAGGCAAATCGCTCTGGGAAACTGGTTGTGCTTAGCATCAATTAGCTTCGACTCTCCAGACTTGACGCTTTAGTAGATTACGCAGTTGGGGCAAAGGTAACATAACCTTTGAGAACGCCAATTGCACCGATTGTTTATGTAAAAGGACTCATGAGTCCTTCCTAATTTTGCTCGCGTATTGGCAGAGGTTCGCATTCAATCGCCAAGGAAGGCCCATCTTGCCTCAGTTGACAACTACAGATGCTGCCCTCACAGCCTGCCATGAGTTCGACCATTTCATTCTCAATCCACTACAGCTTATGCAAGCTGCAACTTCTAGCCCTCCTTGTGACCTCCTCCAATTTTCGAGTTCAAAGCATCGCGAAGAAATGTCACACTACTAGGTAAGATTGATTTCTCAGCTTGGCATTGGCAAAAGGATTTCCGCCAACAAGGGACACAAGGCGTCAGATTTGTTGAAAGGCAGCGACGGAGGGCCGTATTGAGAATTTTTACATGTTTCCGAAAAATAAAAGTCACGCAAAGGCCATCCCTCCACCATAAGCATGCGTGTGACTAGCTCCATGTTGTGAAAGTGCCTGTGGTGCACAAAGACGAGCAACACACCATCATAAATTGTTTTAAGCTTACGGAAGCCGACATCGTGTCTTCCCTTGCAGTTACTTAGAAACAGTGTGCGTACTTAGTTGCGCAGTTAGACATCCAGTACTTTATCAGCACACCAGGCAAGAGGGGCGACAGGCGACGGCCCTTCCGTTTGACTTGTAGTTTGAGGTCGCACTGTGCATAAAGCTGCATAAACTACTACAGAATTGATGACAAGCCCAAAAAGGGGCCACTATTAGGAGGCCACTATATAGGGACCCCCTAATGTACTTGGGCCAGGACGCCGCTGCCCCCTCGACCGCTTCCTCCGCCTCCTCGGTCGCCGGGGCGTGCCTTGGGGCCTAGCGCCGGGACCGCCGTTGCCGCCTCTGCCGCCCTGGCCGCCTCCCCCGCCTCGACCGGCTGGGGTGTGCCTTGGGGCCCACCGCCCTGGCCGCCCCCGCCGCCTCCCCCGCCTCGTCCACCGGAAGGTGCCTTGGGGCCTCAAGCCAGGATCGCGCCGCCACCGCCCTTGCTGCCCCGGCCGCTGCCTTAGCTGCCACCCCGGCTGCCCTCAAGCCAAGCCCCCATCGCCTCGGCTCACTTCACGGCTGCCACTGCTCGCCCCCCTCGCCTCCGGGTTTCTTGCTTCTCCCTCGCCTTTCACTGGGAGGCACCTGTTGACTGCCACTGCTCTCGAGCGTTTTGCCGCCTCTTCCTGCTCCATTAGCCTCTGCTCACTCAAGTTTTAGCTCAAAGCGATTGCTCTCTGTTTCTGACTTCTTGATTCCTGTTATGTCTGGTGCTCTGCCACTGCTGCCGCTACTCACTCGTTCTGGTTGCCTTCATGCTGGCTGGGATCTTTTCTTTTCTTGTGATCTTGCTTTTCCAGTTCCCTAGAATACAGCTAACGATGGAACAGCGCGTTAGCTTTCTTGGCTTTTTGTCCTACCATCTGCTTTGCTAATGCCGTGGATATCAGTTTCTTTTCATTCTGTCTGTGGATCTCAGGTGGTATGTACGTTAAATTGGAGGCAGAAATGGAATAAATGCCCTCGACCCAGGAAGCGATTACATAGTGGCGATGAACAGCAAGTTTACAAGAAAGTTGCAAGCGCAGAGGGCGGAACATTGTACACTAATGCGCCCACGGCTCTGGATGTGTGCTGCATCTGTGATGTGGATAAGGTGACGGAAAGCGTCGATGGCACAGAGTCATTGGCGTTCCGTAGACCTCACAAAAATAACATCTCTGGGCCACCAATCCCATGCAACTCAACGTGGACTGGGAACAATGCTGGCGTTGGCGGCTATATGATAGCAACAGCCGTGTCGTCTCTCTTGCTGTGTCAGGATTCCACCCACTGCGTGGGCCGCGGAAATGTTATGCAATTGCAGAACCACACGAGTAGCGAGGAGCTGGACCACATCAACATTGCTGTTACAGTTGCTGTTGGCAAACCTGCAGTCGGGCCGATTGCATTGATTCTTGTCAAAGAGAATTATCGCGAGGTGATCTTGTCTGGTGGAGTGCTTGCAGAAGCCGATGCCAACACGTCCCTATCAGATACCCGGATGACCTCCAGCATCAACCGGACACATAATTTGACATTGTCGTTCGATCCGGGTGTCTTCGAGGACATCTCGATTCAAGTGAACGTCAGAGCGTGCCTTCCAGGAGATAATGGTTGAAAGCTCCCAGTGGGCAACGGAATGATGGAAACCTGCAACACGTGCTCAGAGGACTTCTTCAGTTTTGCGCCCTCACAAAATTGCACACCTTGTCCTCTCAAGGCTGCGTGCAGGTCATCGGCAATTACCCCACGGAATGGGTTGTGGCATTCCTCATCACAGTCTGTTCAGATACATGAGTGCATACGGGCTGATGCATGCACGTACGATGAGAGAGAAGAGCGCTTGGCGCAGCAGTCACTGGCAGCCCATGCCGAAGGCAATATGCTAGATTACACGAATAACGCAACATACGAGCAATGCTCAGAGGTGAGTATCTCGAAATAGCAGGCCGGACTTTCAACATGCAATGGTGAACGCATTTGGGCGCTATTGCTTTCTATGATACAGTTTTCCCGTACCACGTGTCCGCACACATTTGAATTGCAATTCAGTGCCAAATGATCGTTGGCAAAGCAAGCATGTTAATTCGAATTTTAGACAAAACCTGCCTTCGCATTTGCATTGCCATTCATATTGCGCTGTTGTGCTCTGCAGAATGCATTGCTTTTCACAGCCGAGTTTGGTTCTGCGCTTTATTGAAGCGTTTGGTAAAATAGCCTATTGTGGTCTCCATTTGTCTGGCTGGCCATCGGCTTCCCTCAAGATGCCACCCGTGGGGCATGTCAGGCCCACCGCAAAGACCGCTCACACTATGTTTCATGTCAGTGTGTGAGATGCAAGCCAAGCTTGCTAGAGTAATGCGAGTATTATTGCCAGTTCAATTGTGTCATTGCTCTTTTTGAGCACGAGGTGATGCTGGCATCTGGGATGCCCGAGGAGCCAGTGTGCTGGAATTCGCCAGCGACACTTTGCATGCAAAATTCAAACCCCAGCATTATGGGCAATTGCTCCTAATTGTCCCGTGGCGGATGCAGTGTTGTGGCCACTGCTGGCGAGCCCTTCACTGCTCGTGAATTAATGTGTGGCCAGTAGAGCGGTGTGCATAACAAGTATCTCGGCAAAAGCGTTGGAGGTTGCTGCGCTGTATTAAATACATACATCTCCGCCAGCGCAAATACATGGTAAGTCACCTTGTTGCTCAACATGCGCTGAGATGCATCCTAAAATATGCACAGCCGTGTCCCTTGTGGATATCACGCGTGAGGCAGATGCAAGCATAGCAACACGTATAACATCCCTTCCAATAAACGGCAGCCATCATCATAATGATGTGCAGTACTTACAAGATCGACCAGTATTTGTGCCCAGGATTTGCGGTGTTTTTCGAAGTGGCGTCATGCTGCACATTAAGTCAGACCTGTTGAAACTCTAGTGGAATATGACGGCAATACACCTATTTAAAGCGAACAGTGTGCCATGTACTTTTTTGCAGGTGGCATTTGCTCTATTCCTGTCAAGATGCACATTAATTTCCTCAGCAGAGCAGATACTTTTACCATTTTGCAAGGCTGAATGCTCTTAAATACATGCCTATATGGCAAAATCTAGGTGCCACATAACTTGACATGCAGCGCATGTCGTTTGAATGTGTCTCCGAAAGGCCGAAATGCCGAGCCCTAAATTTCTGCAATTCCATTATACAGACAGGCGTACGAGATTGCAAACGAATATCACTACACTGCATTCCAGGAATTGTCTAAGAGAATCTGAATAATAGATATCTTCAATCTTGTGTAAAATGGGTGTGTAAAATGGCTGTGATGAGTAAAACATCTGTCTGCAGCTTGATGGCAAAGTGACTGTGTTGTGTAAGATAGATATCTGGAACTTGATAGCAAAACTTACTGTGCTGTGTAAGGGGCACCACGGAATCCTGTGCGGTGCTTGTGTTGATGATAATGGAAAGGTGAGGCGGGGAGATTGCATCAAGTGTGGCAACAGGGGGAAGTCAATCACCTATTCATGCATCGTGGCCATTTCGTATGCAGTTCTGGTTGCCTTCGTGGCAAGACAAGCATTGTCGCCCCACAGGGAGAGAAGGGTTGGTGAGGGGAATGAGTCAACCACAAAAAAAACACACGCACTGAGACAGGGGACGGCACCCTTGGGGAATCTAGCAGCCTCCTTGGGGAGCAGAGTCCATCAGAACTGACAACACCTCACGATGCGCATGTGACACAAGTTGTACAGCTGCGTGGTCACCCGGCAACGATGGGAGATGAAACCATAAGCAAGAGAAGGAGTTTTGCATCAGATATTTTCAAGGTGAGAAGGGGTATTTGTTATCAACTTTGATTTAGCCTGGGTCTTAACACTAGCAAAAATGGACCAAATAACACTTCTGGAGAACACATACGTATGCATTTCATCAGTGTTATGCACGCTAGGAACACGAAAATAAACCAGACCTATAAAATTTGCGCACATTTGAACACGCGCTATTTACCCCTTCTTTCCTAGTGTAAATTATTGGTCCGCATTGATGGTACTCCGAACGCTGAGCCATGGCAGTGTATTCGAAATTGCCTATTCGTCTGGAACCAAATCCAATGTAAATAAATGTGCTGATGCAACTGCGCAGCTGCGTCTTGCTGCAGATATCTTTTGTATGCACATTCTTGTCTTGGGACTCAATCCATTGGACATCGCAAGTTTGTAGCTTGAAAATGGCCGCATTGTCCATATCGATACAAGAGTAATCCGCCTGGAACGGTAAGTTGTGTGCTGTTTTGCACTGGAGCTTACATTCGATATTAATTCTTCTGAGATAATACACGGTTTTCATATTTTCCCGCACAATATTAATTTGATTCTGCGCTGCCCATGAACTGCTGGCAATTTGATTGTGGATGTTGCGTTTTGGACATCTACTGCAGTGGCGCTGGGCACATTGAGCAATGTGACCCTCAAACGCGAGGCGCAAAATGCTGTTGCGATTTCTCACTGTCATTGAGTTGCCTATGCATTCTTGTTGTCCTTCATCTATCTGACGCCATGGAGAAACCTTTCGTGTGGCCGCAGATCACCATCAACCTCCTGCAAGTCACTGGCATTGCAGTCTTCATCATTGCGAACTGGACTGCATCGGTATCAAGGATGATGGAGGTGACAGGTATGACACAGGATACATCCAATTCCTGGAGAAGATGTTTGCTTTTCCGACGGTGCTGCATCGTCCTAACGAGAGGGACTGGACACTGCGCTTTGTGATTGGTAATCAAATGCCTGCGCTTCGTTTCATTGCGTTTCATTTACGTGTGTTTTTATTTTGCGCTTTAAGCCCCACGTGTATTTTCGTCAGTATCCATTGCGATTTGTGCAAACTCACTTTCAGAAAGCGACTATGAAATACGTCGCGGCCGCCTCTGTAAAATAGAAATTTCCGCTCTTGAACGTACACTGGATCATTGGCAGGATGGGAGCAGTTTGCGCCAAGAATATGAGCATTTCTCTCACACCGTTCCTTCTCGAATGCGCCGCGGTGGCGACAACGGCCAAAGCGGTCGAAACGCCCAGAAGAGCCGAAATGGGGTCAATTGGTCGCTGGGCGCCCCCCGCCTTGCTGAGATGGACTGAAGCGCGCGCTCTGGTCACGAGAGGCAGCCAAAGTTACTGCGCCTCCAGCCCAAGCGGCGGCAATGGAGTCGGTGGGGATGCCGGACGTCCCTCGGGTTGCTGAGGTGCAGCAAAAGCGCCCAATTCCGCAACGAGGGTCAGCCACAGTGGTTGCGGCCCTACTCGACACGTTCAGAGCGGAGATGGTGGCGGTCGCTGCACGTCCCCAGCGCTGTCGGGATGTGGCCAAAACGTCCGTCTCGTGAACAAGTGGGAGTCAAAGCAGTCGCATCTCGAGACGTAACTCCCAAGGCGGCGGTGCTGGGTCCGACCTAAATTGGGCTTCACGCCAACATAGGTCATGCACATCACCCCATAGGGCCGGACCTCCAAGTTTTGGCACACTCAGGTTCTGTAAAAATAGCTCAAGTATGATCTGGAACCGGGAAATGCGGGCCAAGGGACGCCTGAGGTGGCGCCCGTGGTAACAAACCGTCCGGGCGACAATATTTTAGCTGGCTGCGTGCCTCGATTTGGTAACGACTCCAGGACTTCGGCTGATGTAAGAGCCATCTCCGTGCCCTGCGCACCATGTGTCGGCCATTTTACCGGGCAAACGGCTCGATCTGTATCCGCCGCCAGCAGCTCAGCTTACCTGTGGGCCACCTCCCTGGCTCCCTGCGCATCAAGCTTCAAGCCACCGTTCGCGGCACCAGTACTTTCTGAGCTCCCTCGCAGCGCTCTGGACGCCTAATTTCAGCCACCTTGATTTCGCCATTTGTTTCGACTACCTTGAGTGCCCGGCATTTCATCTGGCCTGGTCACTTCCCTCGTTCCTGTGCACACCGTTTTGGCCATTTCGGCTGACCGCTTGTCTGGATTTGCTCCCTGCCACGGCGTTTTGGCTGGCTCAGGAGCTCTCTGGCGCCTTTTGCACAAGTTTTGGTCGTTCTGGTGGTCTCGGCAGTTCTCGTCAGTGTCTGCCAAGGTTCCGGCTGTTGCGAAAATTCTGTCATTTTGGCCGCATCAGGGCATCGTTTTGGAGCAGCATCGTTTTTCAAGAAAGGCGTATGCGAAAGGGCAGATATAGTTCAAAAGGGGGCCAGGTGAATGAAAGAACGTGCGATTGCAAGCACATCATCAATTTCATCGCTTCGCGCTCCGTCTTGAATTTTAGGATGCTTTACCAACGATATGAAATCTCGCCCTCTGTTCCCATCGCCCTGAGGTCTGACGAGCAATCCAATCTAAGCAAAATTTGATCTTGGTACGTCCCAATTGCATTACGTGCATGTCCTGGAAAGTGCACAAAGCAACCCAAAACTGTAGAAAATCGAACGCGCTGAGCAGCAAAATTTGTGCATCTATAGTATTTCCAGCGCAGCCAACGTAATCGACATGTGCTTCTGCAATTGGGTTGCAGTATCTGTGGAGCTGTTGCTACAACATGGAATCTCTCTATCACACGCACTGCGCACATCCCCAATTTCTTGCGAACAATTCCTAGTAGCAAAACGCAACATGGCCCCCTCCCTCTCTGCAATGGCTGTTTGCTCTGATTGCCTGAAACTGGCTTTCCACATAAACTATAAAACACGTGAGCAAGGAATTTCAGGAGGTTGGGGAGAAATCCAAATTCATTATTCACCCACTTGTGGTTGAACGAGAACCGGAATTCCGCTGTTTTGGCTTCCAAGAATGCCTTGCGTTACAAATTCTGTGCGGTTGGGCCACAAAATCGTCTCAATGCATTGAAGCACGCATTGCAAGTTCTCAACGCAGTCTGCGTGGCGTGAGTGTACCGCGACTGGTGAAAACATTCAATCAACGCATGGTATTCTGCTTTGAAAAATAAGCATCGTGCGCACTACAGTGAGGCGAACAAAATCAGATTGCGATTCGGCAATTTCTTGAAGACAGTCGTCAAGCATATAACCATGCCTAATGATCTATCTGACAGTTTCTGCTGTGCTCTGAACAGAGTCCTTGACTTCGGGCAGTGGGGGCTTGTTCTCCTTCGAATGTGCGTTTGCTCCTGGAGGTACCGTCAACCGGTCCATGAAGGCGGCAATTACTTCTACCATCTTTGCTTTCTCAATGGCGCTCTTCTTTTCCCTTGTGTCGGCTGCATGGGCACGGGCGAGGAGCGTGAGCCGAACGCGCTTGTGGCTGGTGATCCACATCTGCATCCTCGCCGTCTTCTACGTCTCGTACATCAACCTCTACCGCGACCTTCTGAGGATTCTGAACTGTGTAAGTGTTGACAAGGAAGCACAAGGCGCCCCTGGGCTTTCTATCGCTCTTGAAATGTACTGGGTGGAGGATACTGATGTGAAGTGCTACGAAGGCTACCACATCATCGTGGCACTTGCAGTGGCGGTCCCCCTTCTCCTGGTCATTTCCATGGGAATGCCCTTGATGCTGCTTGTACGGCTGGCATGGAGCAAAGACGTCCCTAAGGAAGATTTTCTGCAGAAATACGGTTTCCTTTACCAGTCCTGCCAGAAAGAGTTTCAGTAT
>CAJHUC010002083.1:0-36430 GCA_905146915.1 Ostreobium quekettii
TTTCCCTTCTTTCTTCAGCAAGTGGGCGTTTTGCGAGAACAGTGATCCCGGATGATCGTTGGCTCACATGCCGCATACATTCTGTGGACGCCCATGAGATTTCGAGCTTGAACACTGGTAGCGATCAGTTGCTCATTAGAAAAACGAAATTCGTGGCTGTGATAAGCACTCTAAAAGTGCAGGGGCACACACATTTTTGACGATTTGTGTTACTGCCCTGGCACGCACAAGTGTTGTGTTCTTAGAACCTCCAATACGTAGCGGACGAATATGTGCTACCAAGATCCGCTTGCATCATTCCTTACCTCGGCTTCACTGTGACATCAAAAGGCTGATGGTCAGTGCTGCGCAGCAGTCTTTTACATGTACAAAAGCATCCTTCGGCAAACAGTCCCATGCACTGGGGGTATGGAACAGGAGGGGGGGGGGGATTATGGACATTGAATATGATGTGGGCCTGGGCACCATATCCCACATATGCATATCCAGGGTGAGGCCACAACATGGAAATCAGCCCTCCATGTTGTGAATAAGGGCGTCCACATCCTGGGATAGGCGAGGATATGGACGTATCCCAGGATCTGGGCAGCCACATCCTGGATATGCAACTTGCTTTCGACGTTTACATAATTTTAGGGCAACTGTTCCACAAGCTCAGCGCTTTTCATCGCAAACCCCCAGCGACCGCAGCATGTTGGTGATGTGTGCGCTTCTTGAACTCTCTTCCATGATATACCATGCTATGTTCAAAGGATGCATCACTGGGATAGCCCAAGAATCTGCAGCTCTGCTTCCAGCACCGATACTGTATCTCTTCTCTGTGTAACAGCTTACAGGCGCGTTCAAAATCCAGATCCGTGATGTCAGAGGCACGCACCTACAAAAGCACGACAATCCGTATCTAGATGCGCCGTGTGTCCATGAGGCGGCATGTCGACGTGTGATGGTGGCCCTCATGCACAGGGACTGTGGGGCGTCAGAAATGTTTGTGTTCACCGCTATATTGGCACGGGCGACTATAGCACATTTGTGAGCACGGTTTGGTGTCCAGGGGCGCAAGATAACTTGGACCGGCAGCCTGACTGATCAAGCTGCCAGCCTAAGTCGTCCAAATATTTGTAAGGGAGGACTAGTAGTGGAGCCCTGACTGTTGAGTGCTCATCACCACTATTGGTGATTAACTGGTGACCAATCGCAAGGCACTGTGGCATGCGTTAAAATTTTCAGGCATATTGTGGGGATGGCGAGATTACTGATGGCATGAAAAGGTCTGATTTCTGGCAATGAGCCATTGCGGATACAAGGAAATGCACTAGAGACTGTCAGGCTTACTATTTGCACAAACATTCACGCCACAGTGATTGTGCAAACGAAATTAAGCCTATCAATTACTCGTGAACACAACAATGCGCATGGTCACGCACAAAATGGCTGGAAATGGCACAAAATGGTCCTGCGCTGGTCACCAACGCAGGCATGCGACACATTGTCAGCACCCCGCCTACTCAACACCCGATCCCACCCACATAAGGCACTAGCAAAAAAAGGACCAAATAACACTCTTGCGAACACACATAAAACACGTTTCATCAAAGTTCTGCACGCTAAGGACAACAAAACAACCCGAAACCGTAAACTTTGTACACGTTTGAACACGTGTTATTCGGCCCTTTTTTTCCCAGTGAGGTCTGCCCCCAACTCACCCTCGCAATCGGCGACGATGCCGTTCAAGTACCAGCCATCCTCTATGCACAGGCTTGGTTTCGCGTTTATGCTTTTATGCGTGAAAACGTAAATTTGCAAAAGGGTCTATTTTTGCGGCTGCATGTACGTTGTTACGGCTTGCTGTGGCAACCAGGCTAGACAATGAAAATCGCGTGCGATGATCAATCTTCCAGCCCCTCCAGCACCCACAACACAGCGTCCACCTCTAGGAAAGGCGCAACCCGTCAGCACTGCAAACCCAAATTGCGCGCACTTGAGCATACAGGCAACTGTGAGAAAACCACTTTTGTGCGTGATCACTCACAGGCAAGTTCCCTGATGCTCATAAGCGACAAGCTTGCTGATTGCTTATTTGTGGTGGTTTGAATCGAACAGCGTATGCTGAGCCGTTGCATCGTGCTAACCCACCAAGCTGTTCAGATCAGGCTTGGCTTATACGTTACGTTTACTTTTTTACTTTTGTGCTTTTATGCATAAAAACGTAAATGCGATCAGTTTTTACGGCGTAAAAACCAAGGCTGGTTCAGATCAGCTGCGCGTGGAGATCCCTGAGATGTGCAACGCGAGCATTGGACGCCCGTCATACGCCCATGTCACAGGGCGCAATACACCCACCGCACTCTCCACTCGAGCAGGTGCTTGCAACACAGGCGTCCACCGAACATGGCTGCGACGCCTTTTTGATGTGTGTCCTTTCTTCCCTCAGCGATCCGCGTCGCCCGTGCGTCCGGCCCAAAGCCGCCACTTGTTTCAGGGGACCGTCGTCAGTTTCAAGCAGGCGTTGTGATATGACCCCGTTGCACGGGCTGGCAACCCTCCTGCGTGGCCCCTCCCGCGATGCTGAAGCCATAATTAAAACCAAAATAGCTGGCACCAATCTCCACTCAGCACTGACCCCTCCAACCCCACAGCAACAGCGCCCCCCCGTCGCATTTTGTACGCCGACAACTCCTTGGGCCCCTCGCGCCCCCGTCCCCCCGCGCCTCCGCACCGCCCCCTCCGCCGCAGCCCATCCCCTCAGGCAGCGTCTCTCACGCCCACACATCCCCGATCGATCAGATGGCTCGCCCATCCACAAGTCTCCTCCCCCAGGCCATCACCTCCGCCAGCCTCCGTCGCGCCCACACAACCGCGACCGACCACAGGACACGCCCGTCCACATATCTCCACCTCCCGCCTCTCCTCGCCTCCACCCAACCCCGCTTCCCCTCACCCACGCCTCCCTTTTGGCCTTCGGGGGCGCCAAAGCTTCGGCATGACAAAAAAGTTCTTGGTCAATCAGAGGACCGTGCGCTCTCAACTCGAGGCCGTCCGGCCCTGCAGGAAAACAAAAACACTGTCCGCGTCCCCTTTGGCCGTCAAGGGGACCAAAGCTCCGAAAAGAAAACAAAAACCTGCCCGCGTCCCCGTCGCTCGCTTCCCCGCCGCGCTACCCCGCCCTGGCCGACGCCGCCCGGATCGCCTCGTGCGCCCTGGCCAGCCGCCCCACCCTCGCCATGAACCCCCTCCTCCTGCCCCCGCCGCAGTGCTCCCCGATCATCCTCTTGACATCGAAGGCGCTCCAGAAGGCGTTGTCCACCGCGTACCGCCCGTGCACCGCGCCGAACAGCTCCGCCATCATCCTCTCATCCCCGGGCCGCGCCCCGGGGCCCGCCACCCCCTTCCCGTACTTCCGGTACGCGTCGAAGATGAAGTAGAAATTGTCGAAACCCGCCTGCACCAGGGCCGCCATGGCGACTAGCCCGGGCTCGTGGGTGCACACGACGTAGCAGTCGCCCGGCTCCGGGCGCTCGTCCTCGATGAAGAACCTCACGATCGACTCCAGCTCCGGGCCGAAGATGGGGTTGAACGCCTCGCAGTTCGACCCCATCACCACCAGCGACAGGTCGTATTTGCTCAGCACGGCGCATGTCTGGACGTCGCGGCCCCCGCGCGCAGCCTCCCGCGCCAGAGGCACCAGCAGCTGCTCCGCAACGGTGAGGATGCGATCCACGAGGCGCTCTGTGGCAGAGGGTGGGCTTGCTGCAGCGTCCCAGCCTTTTTTCGGGGCCGCGGCCGTTTTGGAGTGCTCCGCGCCCATGGCCAGCTTTCGGAAGTGAACAGGGGCCGCGCCACGGCGCTTTGGGGGCGCCGGGGTTGGCAGCGCCGCGGGTGGGGCGCGGCGGTGGGTGGAAGCCGGCGGGATCTGGGTGAGAGGTGACTGTTCGCGCGGCAAGTGGGTGGCCAGGGCGGGCCCGCGGGGCAGCTGGCGGAGGCGGGTCGGGCGGGCACGCAGGGTCGCGGTGACGCCAAGCGACCAGTCACACCGGTCACGCGAGATCCACTGCGTGTGTGGGTCTTGTGGTGGGAGCTGGGCTCCGCTGGAGAATGTACTGGTCCCTCTGTCTTTTCCGTGAGGATCCCATCACACAAGTGGTGGACAGAGAATTGAAGACGAAAAGCTGCCTAAAAGCTCAACAATCTGGTAGTCTCCAGCACAGTCTCCACTTTCAAGTCGAATGGTCTGTATGTCGACTAGCAAGCTCCTGAACTGGCTGTTGAGAGAAAGCCTTTGAGATTGTGATTATGGGCAAGTTGGTGTTTACGCTGCATGTCAGATTAGGGTATAGCTATCCGATCTACAAGTAGAAACCAATATTCAGGCGATGCCAGCTGCGATCCCATTTGATGGCGTAACACCCACTTTTGTACTGTCGCAATGGCTGTGTTGGCGCCACTTTGTATCAAAATGGCATCACAGTTGGCATCGCAAACGTGGTGTTGTCTGACAGTGATCAAGGTTGATGTGCTTGATTAGCAATGACAACAGAGCAGGCTTGGCCTTTACCCCATAAAAACTGATCGTATTTACGTTTTCAGCGGTAAAATGCGTAAAAATACTTTAATACAATGTAAGAACTGCCCGGTGTACATAAGGACAGTACATGCAGACTTACGGAGTCTGGAGAGTGGCAGCCAGACGCCCTGGAAGGGGCAGAAAACGAGGTCTAGTCAAACGCCATAATCGCCCTTGCCAAGGGCGAGCTGGGCATTGTGTTGTGGGTGCTGGAGATGGCGGAGGACTGACCATTGTACGCAACTTTCATCGTGTAACCTGGGTGTCCCAAGGAGCCGCAAAAAGGCAAAAATAGCCATACACATAGGCCCTTTTGCAAATTTACGTTTTTGCGCATAAAAACGTAAAGTTAAAAACGTGAGCGTAAACCTAAACATTAGAACCAAGCCCGCAACAGAGGACAATATGCAGTTGTTTCTGTTCAAGGTGCGTTCAAGCATGCGAGCGCCATGGGCGCTCCTCCACTGAGATACAGCCACCATGATATTTGCCCATTCATGTATCTGATCTGGGTGCATGGCGCCCAGGATCGCAGCCATCGCCCCAAGGCATGCGTTTATCGTTCTTGCAACTATGTCAAGTGCCAGATCCGTTTGGCGACAGTGACACCTCCCCTATCGCATCAGGCTGCTCAGACCACACTTCTCCTGCCAAATTTCTGGCGAGAGATAGCAACTCAACCACACTAAAATCCAGTTTCAATTTGACCACCTACGGCCTGCCTGGTCAACCTTTCGGAATCGTCCTGATCAGTTCAAGGTTGAGCTATACATGTGTTCAGATAATCATCCAACGCATGCGCCAGCCAGCCAGCCAGCCAATGGGTTAAAAATTCTGCTTAGGCGAGGAGGTAGCTGCCCGGCACATATTTTGCACAACACAGGTTCCAAAATGGAACCCAATTCACAGCCAAAATTGCATGATGTGTTCCAGCTTGCACACGCTTTGTGCAACTGATACCAATTTCCTGCGGCTCAAAACTATCTGAGCGTGCCCTCTTACTATCCAAATAGACTTCTCTCTGCAAGTGCAAGACAAACAGTATTAGCGAGTCGACACATGATTCGGCCAATCCTTGGCTCAGCCCATTAAGCCCCGAATGGTGACGTGCAAGGATTCGTCTGCGAACCATGTGTACATGCCAGGCAATTGAGCCTCAACCTTCTGGCGAAAGTCGTCCACGATACCTACAAGACACACGACAGAGGCCGCCAAACAGTGTTCACATTGTGCAGCAAGCTCTCGATGGAACCTGAACGTGCAATCTGTATTTTGTTCATCTCCAACATTTACCCAAGTCAATCCTTAACAATTTGGTTTATGGACACGCACAACTCCGGTGCTCGGATTTCCGTTGAAACTGCAACCGCTTTCTACAAGAACTTTGCCTCCCGGGGGCATGTGGGGAAGGGGTGGGGGAATATGGTGGACACGCACGTACTGGAGGTCGAACGAAAGTATCATCGATTCTCATTCGAGTCCGCAATTCACCAGCCGCGCATGTCTGCTTTCTATTACTAATTATCAGCTACACTTTCTGTCCATCGTCTGCATATTTTGTCGCATTGAAATGTCCCATTTGGTCTGCGCAATGACTCGCTAATCTATAAGTTTATTGCTTTGGTGATTCATTGAATCGAAAGAGCCTCTGGCAAGGGTTTAGGCCAGCGAATACGGCGATTTCCATCCATCCCCACTGCGGACACCTTCTTCGTCCATTTTTAGCATTATACCACAGGCCACATGGCGCGAAGCTGCGTCGGGTTTATGCCACAGGCCACATGGCGCGAAGCTGCGTCGGGTTTATGCCACAGGCCACATGGCGCGAAGCTGCGTCGGGTTTATGCCACAGCTGTACAGCTGCCCCCCACAGGCATGAGGCCCCCTTACCTGGCAATTGATGCCAATACTGCTGTGTGGGAGAAGAAAAATGACCGAGCTCATGCACCAGCGTGAGCCCCATGGCATTCCCTGTGCAGAGCCACATCGATCGTGTCATTGATGTGTACACAACTAATAAGCACCATTTGATGGGTGGATATACACAGACTGCACTGAAGCCAAATCCTTTGCGTTACACAATTCATGTCATCTTAAAACTGTGTGCAATTGCTAGAAATTGTGTAACTTAGCGAAACTCCTGCCATGTGGAACCAACATACAGTTGGGATTTCACGATTGATCCCGTTTATGTACTCCGCCCTCACAGGACCAAATCATGCAACCCAAACTGTGTTTTATGTTCAACATAAAAAGGTTCCTATCATTGAGTGATGGCCGAGTATCTGGCACTTTCCCCACAAGGAAACTAATCTTCACGGAACTATGCTGACTTTGGTTGCAGTCCAAATGTGATAATCACTCCTAATTCTGCATGAAACGTTGCCGAAAATGAATTAATTGCTTCAGTACACATCACACAGCCAAGGCAAGACTAGAGAGCTCTGAAGGGTACAACGGTTGCAGTCAATCCAGAAATATAACATATCAAGGGCAAGAGGTAGACTATTCTGCTGGAGAAAAGCAATGTGCATGATTTGTCCATTGAATATAGAACATTGCGCCAACGGCATCTAGAATTCACTGATTCCTAGTTGCTAAAAAATTCTGTCAATGGCAATGAGTTGAAAGAAATGTCTTTGCAGCAAGGTAAGCAATTGCGCTCGACTAAGCGACCACTGAAAGCCAGCTTTCAGCAACCACTGAAAGCCAGCATGACAGCAGTTCCTTCTGAAGTTCAATTGCACCTCATGCAAATGGCCCAGTTAGTACAGGATCTGGGGTGGTGCCTGAGCGTGTAGGTTGGACTACCTCGGTTGCCAACAAAAGGGGGGCTTGACGTCTGTGAAGTTTGCAAACGTTCTGCTACCACTTCCATGGCATGAGCAGCTTAGGTCGAGTGCCAAAGCATGGCTGTGCAGTAACCATGATTGCCGCACATAATGTGCAACAACAATTTTAAGGAACGTGCCACAAATGCACCCAGCCACACGATGCCAGTAGCCTGGATGCATTTGCGACCATGCCTACCTCCTTGATCTGCAAAATATTTCTTGGATGAATGATGCCACTTGGCTTTAAATCATGCAAAGATTTGTTTACTGGCTAATATTGTCTTAAGAGTGTGAGTGCTTCTGCATCTTACCATAGAAACTTTCATATATTGGATAGGGGATTGGATATAAGATGTCTCCATATCTTAGATATTCAATAAGACATGGATAGGGTGTTAAGTGAGGAGCCAGATCTTAGCAAACGAGCATCCCATACCACTCGAAGATACCACACACCCTAACTCTTGGGGTGAGCTTTGTCCGGATAGGCAGTTTGCTCCATGGTCACACCTCGATGGAGACCCCAATATTTGGTACGTCTTGTCCCTACCCTCCCGTGTCGGGATTGGGTTATTTGCACGCCTGTTGCCTTCCTTCCTTCCTTCCTTCGGTTGGGTTCCTCAGTCAAGACTAAGTGACAACCTTCGTTGGGAGGTCCTCACAAGACAGGGCTCTGGCAGCAAGACCAGTTTCGACTGATGCCACTCGGTCTCATCAGTTCTCTTCGAGCCGTTGCCTCCCACTCTTCTTTACAGGTAAGGAAGACTATGGGTGTGCTTGCGGCATGCAGTTGCGACTCCACGACCGTGACATAGGGCGTATCTTGGATATGGCCATATACTAGATATACACAGCCAAGATTTGCAACTTGGATGGCACGGGCAATTCATGAGCAAATCACTGAAAACGCCAGAGCTGGATGCCAACCCTTCAGTGACTGGAGGCCTTTTCAACCTCATTATTTCCTACTCCCTGTGTCCCAAGAGTATTGTCCAAATCCATGTTCACAAAAACGAAGTTCAAAACATGTGAGTCAGAAAAGTTGACCTAAACTGTTATGTGGACCTCAGGGGCAGTCAATGATAGCTCAATTATATGAGCTTAATTGAGAAAATTTTCTGAAGTTTCCATTTTCACTGGATAGCCTTTTATTTTGGCTTTCCAACGGTACTTTATTCGCCCTATTTGGTTAAATATTGACCATACAGGAGCTTTTATAGTGTTTTGCCATTTTGGGGCAAAAACTCCTTGTACTGGGCGTTTGGGTACGCTCTGGGGCTGAGTCAGGCTGATTCTGGATGCTTTGTTGGCTCTGAATCACCCCAAATGTCCACGTCGGACATGGGGTATAAATAGGGGTGATCCTATTTCAAACTGACTCATTTTCACCAAGTCTTCTCGATGTGCCCAATCCCGTCGCGCGACCATCCGCTGGTACGCGCAGCCTTGCCGCACTCGCTGGCCGTACAGCCTCCCCGAGCCTGCTCGACCACCGCGGACCGCCGGGCCCACCTCCGCGGACAGAGGGAGCGGTCGCCCCGGTTCAGCGCGCCCCAGGAGGGGCGCAGAGGGGTCTTAGCGCGTGTTTAGCGCGCCCCCAGTTGGGCGACGCGGAGGGCCTGACCGAAGGCCCCCTAGCTGCACTCCGCGGCGGCCAATCCGCCGCACAACATAAACCACTTTGACATGTCTTTCTGAGGGCTATCCGTTGTGACCTCAAATGCCGCGAATGGCTAATGATTATCAAGTTATGGCCTGATGCACCAAGGTGGGGCTTTGATCGTTGCAACCAGTTTGCCACTGCCATGGCGAGCTTGTCTTGCCCATCAAGAAGGGCGAAATTGGATGAGCCACCATTGGAAGAGCACTATGTCTTGGCCCTCAGTCGCGCACTTGCAATGGATGCTTCTAGCGATTGCATTCTATATGGGAAGGTGCCAAAGATCGCAGCCAAATTCTGAGTCTCAGCAAAGACCACGAAGAGGTGGTGGTTTAGAGCAATGGAACAACTAGATCGATGTAGTAGTATAGATCTTGGAGATAAGTCAATGTCAAGATGGCCTTGCCTCCTAATGCCGACCAAGGAAGCAACTTTGACAGATGCAAACTAGGGGAATCGTTGGGGGACGATGAGGCAAATTACTCAAGAAATTGAGAATTCCAGCATTGACATAAGCAAAACTTTGGTGTGTAGATGGCTCAAGGTGATGGGGTCAGTGTGCAAGCGGCAGTAAAGCAAACCGTTGTTAAATCCCAAGTAGATGTATGCAGATTGGTGTTTGTAGCAAACAAGGCCAATGAGAGAAGAATAGTGTACGATTTTGTATTAAACCTAGTCCATGTGGATGAACTTGACTTTATTTTATGGTGGACGGCGAGCAAGCATGCTATTTCCCTAAGGAAATAGTGGATCATGTTGGCACAATTTAGCACAAGAGCCACATTCCAAAACAATATTCATTGTGGCAAGCACTGGGCTGGATCCGGCATATAAATTCGATGAGAAGATTGAAATCTGGCATATGTCCAAACAGAAGATTGCAAAAAGAAGTAGTAGATACCACTAATAGGGGGGTTAAATGCCAGGTGGACACCACCATATACTTTGCTTCATATCACAAGTGGTATGTTGAGAAGTTCTTCTTGGCAATCAAGACAAAGGTGTCATGGATGTAAAACAAGCGGATGTTGATTCAATAAGATGGGGCTAGGCCTGTTGTTCCCCAGTTGGGCATGCCCTAAGTCATTCGAACAGAGGCTCAGAGGCGGGGTCCCCATGGCAATAGTAACACATAGGATAGCACAACAATGGCACAACCGGTAACAATCAACATCTAGATAATTGTCCAAATTAACATAATGTTTAAGCATTAAGTGGTAGGCCCAAAACTACACAAGTAACCGAATACAAGAGGCCTTAAACAATCTCAAAAGCTTCCCCTAAGGTTGCTTCCCAATAGCAACATGTAGTGACTATAGTTAGTACTAATTGACTTTGTGTCCAATAGTCACAACAAGGCCCCACACATGAAAAGAAACCTGGAAGCCCTTCAAGAAGCTGGGCATATGGAGGGCAGGTTGATTGACCTGATTACCCGGCCAATGCAATCTCTTGATTTGAACACCAACAACCTTGGGTTCTTTAGATCGTTAAAAACAAGGATTCTTAAGACAAGATTCAACAATGTGGATGAGTTGGCAGGAATTGCTGAAGAAGCATGAACAAGATGATGCAAACACCCTTGAGCAAGTGTGGTAATGCTTGTTGTTGTGTACAACAAAGTGCTTGAGGAATTTGGAGAGAATGGTACATGATGGAGCATACAGGGATTAAGCACGCACAACAATAGGGGGAACTCAAGGAGTGTGCAACAATGGATAGGGATGCTTTTTAAAACACTTTGGATTTCTTGGTGTATGGTGTTGATTGTGTGTAATGGGATCCACATCCATCAGAAATCGACCAAGGAACCTGACTCTGGTGTTCAATTGACTAGCTGAGCTGATCTTGAAAAGTTATTGTAAGAAAAGAAATTTGGACAACACTTTTGGGACAGAGGTGGTACTTTATATTGCAACCAAAGCATCTGCACATTTCAGAGGCAGCCACGCATGTGCATATTCATTGCGCGAGATGGATCATATGGAAAGCAATCCAGTGTCTTGAGCAAGGGCCCCCCACCTCTATAGTGTGACTCTCGATGGCCATCCTTGCTAGCATGGAACCAGTAGTCTGGAGTATTCACCTCATCCACAACCTGCCTTGTGAACTCCTTGGACTCTTGTGTTGGCTCTGAATCATCCAGCATGCCAGCCAACTTGCAGTTTGCCTTGAACAACGTCCGCTCCAAACACCTACAATGTAGCCAACCCAAACTCTGATGCCTTGAAAAACAACAAAGTGAAATGAGGATAGTTGCTACTTTTCAATGCTGTGCGGAACTTGAAATAGAAAAGCGCCCAATCACACATGCCCCGCAAAACATGGAGTTGGACCCCTATACGTGGCCCATACGATCGCAACGGTAAAGATTGTGAATTGGAAAGCTTGGGTCAGAGCCCCTCGGATGGACTTGCAGCAAAAAATGGCAACAAGCTACTATCTTGATCAGCCTCAGCAGGGAGTTCGATTTTTTTGTGTCCATAGTGGACTTTGGTCTACCAATGTCTTCACCTGGTGTAACACAAGAGACTCTCATTCTCATTCTGATAAGGGCTGACATTGCCATGTCCGTGTCATGGACGCATACTTCCCTATAGGGAATCTCGATTGGCTCCAGCCATCTGGTCCCAAGACTATCTGGGACACTGACACTACTGAAATTTCAGCCATTGGCAACAGATACAGTTCAACAGAACATGGCTCACCTACATACACATGACAATGGCGCTGCAGTGTATAGGTCATCCTTTTGCTGGGGGAGACCAACAATTGGCAAGACATGGTGGCCTTGTCAAGGGCCACTGGCTCAGCATGTGTTGAGTTGTTCACTTCATCACTTGAACAGAACCGTTCCGTGCAAGCTCTCATCACCAACGGTTATTTTCCAAACAATCTACAAAACGCCCTTGCAATACCCTCTCATGTTAGTCTGCAATCTTGTCACAAGCCAAATCCCAGGCCTTGTTGTCCTAAACCGAAGTCATATCAGTTACTTGTCAAACAATGGAATAATCACAGCCGTTCTGATAGTTTCCAGCTGTCCACTTGGGCCCCACCACCTTCCTTGCCACCCGTTGGCAAATTCCTCCATCCATTCATCCCAACTTGTGTTGTTGCAACAATCAAGCGATGTAACATGACATTGCTGCCCCTTGTTCAGTCCAATCCACCATACCATATCTCTTATGCTGGCCATCATCAGAGTTGCCACTCTAGCCTTTGTGCAACACATACACTCTTGACTATTGCTGCAGGCGTGGGCCACAATCTAAGTCCACACTCATGCAAGTTCATATTCTTGGCCAATGGATGCATGCCACTATGTTCCACATCACTTATGGATTGATGCAACTCGGTTGCATCTCTAATGAACTCCACAATAACAACTTCCCCTCCCACAGACTACCACCACAACCATTGTGAAACCAACTACACAATCGCAATGCATCCGCCCAAAGCACCCATTCCACCCGATTGATGCTGACACCACTTGTCTAGTCGATGCAGGTCCTCTATACAGACGTCAGTCTGCTATGCAAAACTATGTGTTGCCAGAATTTGACAATTACTGGTGCCACTGTTGAGTCTATGTCAAAAGAATACATGAGGCAAGTGAGGATGTTTCTATTGCAGTCCACCACTGTATTGTTGCAACTTGTAAGTTACCCACCACTGGTGATCATTGTCTCCCAGCAATGGGCATTTCCATCTTGAGGTAACACAAGGATGCAAAACCTTCAAGAGAGTCACACCAAAGCCCTACAATTTAGCACAAATGGTAAAGCCGATGGTGTGGTTCACACGGTGTGTACGGGGCCTAATCCGGCTTGCCGTGCTGGCAGCAAAGCAAATCACGACCAAGCCACCACCCGGCTGCGCTACCACCCGCCGTATACAACAAGCTCTGGAGGACGATCCCCGTCGAGCATTGGGCCCACCACATGACCGAGGAAGTGAGCACCCTGAAAACGCCCACCCAGTTGGGTGGAGAGGCTAGCTCACGTCAGGGGCTGTGCTGCAAGGTGTGGCATCCCCACAAGCGCTCCAGAAACCAGCGGCTGCTGATGGGCCATCACAAATTGGTTTCGGAGTTCAAGCCCGGAGCTAGAGAGTTGTGTGGCGGGCACAACATGACAGAGTGACCCACAGCGCCCTCAAGGGGTGCAGATTCAAGTTCCTCCAAGCACCCGCAGTTGCGGCCAGCCCTATTGGGCTGAATCGCATTGTGCTGTCAGCCATGGTGTGCCCCATTGAGTCAAGGGAGTTCCATTACGAAGGGTGATTGGATTCGTAACGTGCAGAACGTCGGCGATTGCCAAGCCGGAGCATCCGCAACCAGATTCAGAGCCAACATTGAGCCGCGTCAGAAGCTCTACACGTAGCCAAATTCGAGATGGCCAGCAACCCCATCAGCAATGCATTAGGGTACCAGTGCACCAGCATTGAAACCTTGTTTAGTGTGTTGCATGTGCTGCTCTATCTTGCAAGTACTGCAGGCGGGGCACAACGAGACCACTCTGCCCCCAAATTTGGGGACTAACTAGGGAAAAGGGGAGGAATTTCAGTACAGCAATAGGCATGCCTAGTTGGGTCCAGAGTTGCTACTACCTAGTGGCCAGACCTCCCCTAGAACTGGTCAGAGGGTGAGGCCATAACCCACCTGAGGTTAGGCAAGCTGTACTCCTCATTGATCTTTGGGGACAGTCGTAGCACATTGAGAGGTTGGGGACACTAGTACGGGATAGTGTACTTTCGAGGGCGAAAATAACCCCAAGCGGGGAGTAATGTGGTGCGATTATTTAGGGTTAGACAATTATTAACATTTTTTGAAATGAGCATTATGTAATTGGTAAATTGACCTTTCGGGAGTGTTATTTAGAGCTTCCTATTTCCAACACGTTTTTATATGCCCAATTCCATTAAGAAACGGCAAAGTTATGGCCTCTTGAAGCTATAGTACTTAGGGGTTGTGTAAGGGGACGCAACTGCCGGGTACAAGCTGCGGTCCCGCGGGCCCAAAGAGTCGGACAGTCATATGGCTCGGAATGGCAAGAGGCGAGTAGTCGGATGCCAAGATTTCGAGTTACAAAGTGAAGAGTCGGGCGGCTATTTATAGCCGCCCGTGGGCAGGGTTCTGGCAGCCCAAGAGGCGCTGCCAGAATGGCAAATTCAAATGTTTATTCGCATTGGTTCGAATCCCCCGACACACGTGTCCCCCATGCCCGTGTCACTTCCCCGTCATTCCCATTTGTTGTTTACTATTAACTTCCCAGGCGTTCTATCCCATAACCTGTCCCATATGTCCTTGACCTCGAACGGCATTCAAGTGTGCAACCCACACTCCGTTTGCTATAAATAAAATAACTATTATACAACCCGGTTCCTCTCTGGGCACCCCGCTGGTCTAATATTCAACGTTTCTCCCATGTTATTATACAAGAAAAACCCTTTCTGCACTAATGTACATAGCCCCCCCCTGGGCGCCCCTCACAGGTTGGGAGGTCGGGTGTTAGATGCTTGGAATTATAGGGCAATTAGTTGATCAAGGGTGAACGGTGGATCGGGGACACATGCTGGAACATACACTGACATATCTTGTCTTGTGTGACTGCGAGGGACCCGTGATCGTGCCTTGTATGCATGCGGGTCCTGAAACAAGCGCATACAAATAGCCCTTGTAATCGTTTTAGCCTACTACTGGTCTTCCCGTGAACCAGTGAGCCACCGCCCGGATGTGCCGCTACCTGCCACATATAACAAGCTGTGGGGGATGATCCCCGTCAAGCATAGGGCCCACTGCGCGACCGAGGAAGCGAGCACCCCAAAAACGCCCACTCAATTGGGTGGAGAAGCCAACCCACATCAAGGGCTGTGCTGTAGGGTGTGGCGACCCCACAAGCGCTATGGACACCAGGGGCTGCTGATGGGCCATAACAGTCAAGTCGATGGGGTCGATACATCTATTGTGGGGACTCACACGCCCACACCTCATCCAATTTTCTTGTCCAAATGCGGATGTCTTTGCATCCAAGGTCTACCGCATTACTAACAATAATGCCATCCCATTTCTGCATCCCCTCATCCCCCACGTTCTTGTAGACCTTCTTGACGAGTTAATGCTGGGCTACCGATTCAAATCAGGGCAATATAACATAAATATTTATTCTTGTTCCTAACCCTTTGTCCTGTGGAATGCTTGGGCTTTCGATGCATTATCACAACATCACTTTGGTGACACAACTACGAGCATGTTTGCTGCTCATCATTCATGTTGTTTCTTTCTTCTTTACTACATTAGGACTACTGCCTGGGCTATCACCATGGTCATAAATCCAATCGACTATATGTTGGTGGCATACAACGATGGCAAATAGAGCATTCATGTTGTGCGATTGTGATCCCAGCAATTGTGCGAAGTTGTGATACACAATTTGTGTGCATCGTCATGGAAAGCAACAAATGATAGTAGATCAAATGGACAATGTGCATGACACTGATAATAGGTCAAGTCAGTCTTAAGCTCAGGCTATACACATACTGGGTATTATGGCAAATACGGCTAGTATATAATGTTGTTCTTTTTCTTTTCTGGATGGCTTATGTGTTGTGGGTTCACTGATTAGAAGCAACAAAGGTCCAAGGTTATCAGCACACAAATATGCCGTTTACCAACATAGCAAATCAACCACAATCCATATGTCAGGATAGGCATCTGCAACAAAAGTTGAAACACTCTAGAAAATTTGGCACAAACAAAAGTTGCCGCCAGAAAGGACAACAATTTTTCAATGGGTGTTGTGCTATGTTTACTAATGACGGCATGGTGTTCACTAGTAGCACATAGGAGCACCACCAACTTTTAGCAATCATTTGTCATGACATCACATCTCAATGACCTGGCTTATTCCCTGATATATGAATACACAATCGTTACCTGCAGGCATAGAAGACGACTGAAAGCCTGTCCACTACCACCTAGCTCACAGCACACAACACCCACTCACAACTCACAATACCCTACCCTTGCTCAATTCTCCTCTGATCGCAGTGACTTTGAATGTGGATGTTACAGCTACTTGCAGGGAGAGTTCTGTCCGGGCCAAATGCAGTTACTCTTGAATTCGATGAAAATTCGATTGACACCCTCTGTGATAGCATAGTCCATTCCCAATTTTTGACCAAGTGTATGGCGTTTGGCCTTATCTTTGAGGTTTGTCCGATACCATCATTCTTGTTCATAAAGGAGTCATTAAGGATACCAAGACCCTATAATCCTAAAACTGAAACCTCCAAACCCCAAGGTGACCTTCATGATTTTTATTAACTTAGCGACCTTCATGTCCACAAAGGATGGACAATAGACATTTTTGTTGTCTTTTGTTGCACACAACCAAAATTTAGAACAAGATAGAAAAGAGCAACAAAATATAAAAGGGCTGGGCCACATTGTTTCACCTGGATATTTCCCTGGCTGCAACGTGACATGGCCTCTGTCGCCTCTCTGGGTAGACAAACATACACATAAGATTGAGTCAAAATTTGAATCAAACGCTTGCGTTGTTATGGTCACATGGTGCATTCACATTCTACTAAAAGCAACTATGCATATTACTTGTACGTACTGTGTTTACCCGGTATTAGTAGGCACCCCCTATTAGTATCCACCCCCCTCTTTGGAGGTCGAGACCACGTTAGTACCCATGACCCGGTGTTAGTATCCAACCCCAAATACAGATAGAAATGAGCAAAGGCATGGAAGGTGGCAAGGGAAGTTGGCAGCTAGCGTTGGACCGCATTGCCTAGTCTAGACCAAATTGTGCTCCCTACGATTCACACATCGATGGGGACGATCGGGTCAGAGTGGATGCCATCGATGGAAAATTTGAAAAGGGGCCCACGAAAGGTTGCATGGTCGACTGGCCGCCATTGGCGCTCTTAGTGCAGGATCGTAGGGCATCAACTGATGTTGCAGGGCACAGTCAAAGAAACGGTCGAGAAATCAAAGCTGCCCAATTTTTGGATTATTTTAACATGCTCCCCGGCAGGCCAATGTGGGTTCCGGCCTGCCGCCTGCCAAGGGCACCCCAAGGCCCAATGCAAGGAATGGGCAGACGATGGCGTTGGTCAGGACAGCTGTCATTGTGAGACCCCGCCTTTCAAAACTGCCCACAAAACGCTCCCAAGGCTGGGCCATCCCCAACTCGCACATTGCACTAGCTACCAGGCCACGAACACAATCACAGATCACATCAACCGTTCTATCTGCCAACAACCTAGGAAAGCACCGCGTTTCGAGCTTATTGTTGCAATATTGTGCTCCAACAAGTCGAGACCAATGTCTGTCCTCGTTCTTTGCATCGTAGAGGAAAACGCGCCTTGAGCATTCAAGCAAACTCCTATTGGCCCCAATCGCTAGTCGCCGCCACCTAGAGCAGCCCCAAGTCAAGGCCATCAGCGCCCGTGAAGAGGCTAACAACATTCCACACTAGCATTGCCATTCTTGCCCATTTCTGGGCATTTCACAGCATATTTGTCAACAATTTTCTCTGTCTACTCTTTGGGATTAGGGGTCCAAACCGCGTTAGTATCCACCACTTATTTTGGGGGTCCAATACATGCCTACTAATACTGGGTAAATACAATATCATAATATGCATGTCACGATGTGGTCAAGCAACACAAGATGCTACCTGAAAAAGCTCAATTGCTTTGCCAGATACCTAGCAGGTAAGCTCTTTGGGACAGAGCACTTGGTTGTTCCTAACCAATCTCAATAGGAGCATTGAGAAAATGCATCCATCTGACAACCCATGGAGCACACAAGGGCGTTGC
Organism: Ostreobium quekettii; assembly: GCA_905146915.1. Classification (NCBI taxonomy): domain Eukaryota; kingdom Viridiplantae; phylum Chlorophyta; class Ulvophyceae; order Bryopsidales; family Ostreobiaceae; genus Ostreobium; species Ostreobium quekettii. The sequence continues at coordinate 17,891 of CAJHUC010002083.1, forward strand.
TTCTATTTCTGCAAGCGAGCTAAGCGAGCGGAGCTTTATAGAGCAAAATCGCGATTTTGGCTGACCACACACCGCCAACTGCATGCTGCTAACTGCGCACCGCCGACCACACGCCGCACATGCACCGCCCCCTCCCCAGGCTTTCTGGCGCCGCGCGCCGCACTTGGATGGCGCACGGCGCGGATTCCGACCGGCAACATGCCGCCCCTCCCTAGGCTTCCTTGCACCTTGCGCAGCACGCAACATGGGTGCCAACCGTCCACTCATGCCCCTCCCCGGACTTCCTTGTGCCTCGCGCGGCTTCCTGCACTGGTGCGCGGGGCGCGGGTGCAGCGTGGCATGGGCGTCAACCAGCCTCCCGCCGGCTTCTCCCGGGTTTCCTCCACCGGTGCATGCAGTTTAGGCATGACTAAGGGGGGGGAGGGTTCCAGGACGGGAAATGTTATTTAGTCGCTGCCTTCCAACGTCACCATAGAGGCCCCGGATCAGGGCTGGGCCGTGCCGGGCAGGCCCCGCTCGCCCCTAACTAGGGGCGAGCCGTGCCCCCTGTGCGCCCCCTCTGTGAAAACGGCTAAGTCGTTGGAGGGGGCATTGGCGCCTACCCTCCGCAGTTCCGCTTGGCACAAGGGGCGAACGCCAAAGGTGGATTGTGGCCTCTGTGGGGCCCAAAGCGTGGCCACAAAACATGCCACAAAATGGTGGGAGTGGGAGGCTGAAAGTTGCCTCCCACTCCCACCGCTATTGCCCCTCGTGGCCACTGATTGGTGCCACCCACGGGTGCCTAGATTGGCACCCACGAGCGGCACCATTCGGTGCCCACAGGGGCCGAACGCCAAGGATGGACTGTGGCCTCCACAGTGCCCAAAACGTGGCCACAGCCAAACGCCACAAAATGGCAGGAGTGGGAGGCCGAACGTGGCCACCCACTCCCACCATTCTCGCCCCTTCTGGCCACCAATTGGTGCCACCCGTGGTGCCAATCGTGTTATCATGGCTGGCAACATTCGGCACCCATAAAGCACCCAAGCGGGAAGCACGCTTTGCGGCGCACATGGCGAGATCTGCAGCAGATCTTGCACCTCCCCCGGCTTCCCGGGGAGGCCCGCTGGCCCGGCCCTTTTGTAGACACACCACCCATCCGTTGTGAACCAACCAGCTCACAGAAATGGACGCACGCTGGCGCCAGAGGTGGGCCCGTCCAAAGTTGGTCGGAACGGGAACGGCAACGGTGTCCGTTCCCGTCCCAGGGACGGGTCCGTTCCTGGGACGGGAACGGACACCGTTCCTGTCCCAGGAACGGACCCGTTCCTGGGTCCGTTCCAGGGTCAAGAACGGACCCGTTCCAGTCCATTCCAGTCCGTCCCAAATCCGTCCCAAATCCGTCCCAAATCTGTCCGGCCCAAGGACGGGGACGGACTCCGGTCCGTCCCCGTTCCCGTTCCCGTCCCCGTTCCTGGACGGCCCACCTATGGCTGGCGCCTATGTCTACAACATCGTGAAATCCTCAAACTTCTGTCTGCAACGTCGCGGAATCCCCAAACTTCCGTCTGCGAAGTATAGAGGAATATTGCATACAACGAAGGCGGAAACAAATCGCAAAATTCCGTGAACAGAATGGTCGTCCGCGAACCCACGGACGTAGCGTCTGGGTGGATTGTAGCTCCATAAAACGGTTCGCGGTCGGTCCGTCCGTCCACGAGTTCCAGAAAGGGCTGCAGCGGTGCCACGTGCTGCACTCCAGTGCTCGCGCTCCTTGCCAGGGCCTTGTGCTTGAAATCGTGAATGGTGCGCCTGAAGGCTAAGCCCCACAGGCAGCGGCTTGCAACGCCAATGGTGCCCCACCGGGCCAGCCGCGACCACGGCCATGGGCGTCGAGGTGCGGAACTGCAGAACTGTGGAGGGGAGGCACTAGTGCCACTTCCCGTAACATAGCCGTTTTGCAGGGGGGTGCACGGGGGGCGCAACTCGCCCCTAGCTAGGGGGGGAGCGGGGCCGGCCCGGCGTGGGGAGGGCCCGGTCCCAGGGCCTCCGTGCTGACGTTGGAAGGCAGCGACTAAATAACATTTCCCGTCCGGGACACCTCTAGTGCCATGCGCCGTGCGTGCGTGGGTGCCGGCCATTTCGTCTAAAGACAACTCGTCTAATGGATAAGTGGTCTAAGGACATTATGTCTAATGGACAACTTGTCTAAAATTCCGTTGACCTGAGTTGACTTGCTCATATCTGCATCGCACCTACAGCCGGTGACCCAAGGGCCCTCACCCGTTCGGCGCATTCCCCTAAACCCAAAAACCAACTCACTCACATCCGCATTCTAGCTCAAGCCGGTGACCCGAGGGCCCTCACCCGTTAAGCGCATTCCCCTCTACCCAAAAACCAACTCACTCGAATCCGCATTCCAGCTCAAGCTGGTGACTCGAGGTCCCTCACCCATTCAATGCATTCCCCAAAACCCAAAAACCAACTCACATCCGCTTTCCAGCTGAAGCTAGTGCACCAAATAGGTATGTTATATGTTCTTGTGGTGATGAAACAAAAACGATTGTTTATGCATTGCGGTTCAGCTCTTTGCCCGCGAATCAATTCCCATTGTGGAATGGGGTCGCGTTGGCCTGCCGCTCCCGTCGAGCCACCTTCTTGCCTCAGAGGATCTGCTTGCTGCCTTGCTGCCAATCGGCGCTGCCATTCGGTTGCCTCTCCCGTCGATCCACCTTTGCATCTTGGAGAATCTCTGTGCTCCATATCTGTCAGTCGACTCTCCCTTTCGCCACCCACTCCCGTCGATCTATTTTTGCACCTTGGCGGATCTGCTGGCTTCATCCATGCCAATCGGCGTTGATGTTTGGCCATCTCTCCCGTAGATTCATTTCCGCGCCCTGTAGCATCTCCGCTTTCCATAGCTGCCAATTGACGCCCCACACTGCGCCAAACCGCCCCACACCCGCCACCCATGTGGCTGGACCGGCACTCACCCTCCCGTGCTGCCCCGCCCCCCTGTGCGCGCGTCAGGAACGCGCCCAGGAACCAGTTCGGAATGCAGCCCACCACAAACGGAATGAAATGTAATTGTAGGTTAAATGCACTTGATAGGCGCTGCTTGACTCAACTCGTCTAAAGACAACCCGTCTAATGCAAAGACAAAGTCAACGTTGCAAATGACTTCACCATAGGGCACTTGAACACATGCAACTTTGGAAACGAGTGGTATTCATAACAGAGAAGTTTGTGTCATTGGTACACAACCAACCCGTGGCCGTGTTTAGGGTGGATCCCTTGTTAGACGAGTTGTCCTTAGAGCAAATGTCTTTAGACCACTTGTCCATTAGACAAGTTGTCTTTAGACGAATGGGCCGGACACCATGTGGATGGTAACTTTTTTCTGTTACGCGCGCGGTCATTACGTGGTTTGAGTAATGCCTACGGTGGGCCTCCCAGGTCTTGCACTGGCGCACTATGCACGGGTGGCGCATGGCGCGGACGCCAGCTGTGCATATGCCGCCCATTCCTGGGCTTCCTTAACCGGCATATGGGGCGCGTGCGGCGCAATGCGCGGCATGGGCGCCGACCTGCCACTCACGCCCATTCCCCCCTGCTTCCTTGACTGGCGCCCAGCGCGTGGCAAGGCCGCCGGCCCCCCAGTCATAGTCTATCCCCTGTGGGTCTTCTTGACTGGCACGGCTGCCATGAACCAGGTGGCACTTTGGCGAGTGGTCGGCAGTGGCAATTACCATTGCCCATGGCCATGGCTTGGGTCACGTCTGGGAAGGCGATGGGTGAGGAATGTAGGGGTTGGGGGCCAGCCAATGTGAAAAAATCTGTTCAAGGCGATTGACTCAACTGGTCGCTCGATGCAATGTTCACTTCAAGCAAGCTGGGGGCCGACTTTAAGGTGCCTCTTGGCACCTCTTGGCGCCTCTTGGCCATAGATTAGAACAAGTGGCAGTTTCAGAGGGGTGGGGCGGGTTGGGGAATGTTCAAATTTGAAAATTGTGTCCGCGGCGATTGGCCCAATGGGTCTATCGCCATGGTCTTTCACTTCAAAGAGGCTTGGCAGCCTTGCTGCAGCGCTTTGAGGTGCCTCCTTGGCCGGCGATTGAAGGCGAGTGGCACGGGGGTTGGGGGAGGGGTCAAGTTTGGAAATTCTGTTTGTGGCGATCGACCCAACAGGTCGATTGCCTTTCACTTGAGAAAGATGTGCTAACGTCCTTAGGGCGGGCGCCTTGGAGCCACCTCTGGCACTCGCTCTCGTTCGGAAGAAAGTGGTTGTGGGTGGGTGGTGTTGGGATTAGCATGAGAGGCATGCAAGTCTCCTGCAATTTGGCACATGAATTGCAGCAAAAGAGTGCGTGCATGTGCACCACTCGTGCGAGCATGGCTGCGCGAGCAATGTGTATTTTCTGGTAGTATAAAGATCACCGTATTTTGCAACACGATGTGCATACAGTGAACGAACAGCGCAATGAAATCGGTGCATTCTAGTCAGTGCAGCACTGGACACTTTCTGATTGTGTACTATGTTTGATCACATGCAGTGCCAAGGTCTTGCTGCTCTCATCGTACAGATGCTTTTGATTATGCTTACGTCGTTCATACCCTTGATTATTTCTTGCTGTCACGTTGGCTGCTTCCTGACAATGACCTTATCTCCCAACAAGCCAATAAAATGGTGTTTTCTTGAGTTTGTGATGCCATCTCAACCAGGTTTCACCACGGTTCCAATCCTTTTCGACAGGATCTTTCACACAAAATTGTCCACCGTGCCTGCTCATTCCTCTTAAGATATCTGGGAAGGAACACAGAACAGATACCAAGTACAACTCCCCGAGCCCAGTACTGGGCTGCAAAGGCCAGCCGTTGCATTTCACAAGTTGTACAAAAGAAATGGACAGTGCCTTGTGGGGTGACAGACACAGTCACAGCTGAATGTTACAAAATGAATGCTGCATGGATGCCAGTACAGGCATAGTGATACCTGCAGATCTTCCCAAGAGCAGTGAGCTGCTTTGGAGACAGCCTGCGATTGTCCTTGACTGCTGCAAGCGTGGTTTTGGGCCACAGCGACCCTGGTTTCTCAGGTGGGAGGGCATCGATCTCCGCTGAGAGCTCCGACTTCAACCTTGCAAGGGAAGGTGGAAAGCCGCTGCACGAATGCACACCAAAGCATTTTTGAGTCACGGATAGTGGACAGAATATGCAGCCCTGCCTGGGCATACGTTTCCGGCTTTGGACGATGTCTGGGTGGATCACATGCCAGCCAGGCTGACGGGAGTCCTGTACTTTGGTCTGGATTGATGAGGCAACAATGACTGCACTGAGCTGCTCAGTTTCAGCCACCACTTGTGGCAACAGTTGCCTTTGACAGCAGTGTTAGTGAGAATGCACTCCAGCATCTGTGCACATCATCCAGAGCATTGGAGATATTGCAGCACTAGCAGCGAAATGTCTTATGTCTGGATACCAGCTGGGAAGAAAGTCTCTTGTTCGCTTTGGTGTTTGGGTTTCCCTTAGCAAATTTCCAGCCAAACAGTAACAAACAAATTAGAAGTCTGTGGGTCAAGCGATAACCCTGCACAGGCGAAATAAAACACCCTTGGTGGCAGCGACTTGCTTTACTCCACCTGAGGGATCCAACCTTCCCAATGGCAGGCTTTTGAGAAACATCTGTCGCAACTCTCAATTTTCCTTGATCTGTTTTGCTTGCACATGGCATCATCGTCACTGCCGCTTCAAGCTGGCTAGCTCGCGGCCCGCAGCGCCGAATTGCTTGGACACCGCGCAGTCCTGTGCTCTTCCACGGAAGAAGACAGACTGCACAGCAACGGACGTCCAAACACGAGGGAGAACGGGGCCACATAGCGCGGGGGTCAACTGAATTCCGAAAACTCGCGACCGATGGCCCTCATCTTGAGCTGGCAGTCCTTGCCTTCTCCCCTTATCACCCCGGGAAACAAACACACTCCATGGGCACCAAAAAGGGCACGTCGCTCCCCCGCAAAGACGCCTGGGCGCCTTGCGCATGACTAACGCCCCCTCGTGCGCTCATGCCTCCCTTCCTCACCCTTCCTCGCGCCCCCTTCCGACCGCCCCCTCGACATCGGAACAAGACCGCCCGATGCCATCCGCCGTCCTCCCGCACCTGTACGCGATCGTCAGCACGCCGTTCCAGGCCACGAAGAAGCACCGTGGGCGCAGCACACACGGCCGCGCCCGCTCCACCAGCTCCTTCACCAGCCCGCAGCACGCGGGAGAGTCGCCCGCCGCCGCCTGCAGCAGCGATTGATCCCACGGACGTCAGCCGCGCCGTCACTGGACCAATCGCGATTGGGCGTCCCGAAAATATGCCCTACAAAACATCGCGTCCCAAGATCGCACCATCCCGCCGCAGCTGGCCGGGATGGGTGGCTGCGCGCCTTGCCGGCCGGCCTCCGCGCCCTCGTGCTTCCGTTGGGAGGGGTTCATCGCAAGGGTGAAGGGTGCGGCGTCCAGCCGGGGATCCGTAGCGATACAGTACAGTGCAGAAAGACGTCACATCCATTTCACTGTGCTGGGCTTGAGTCAGGCACTCGACCTCGAGGCTGCAAGCCCCTTGGTCGAAAGCACTGCTGGTTTTCGCAGCAGCGCCCATGTGAGACGTGGCGGCCGCGGTTGGGGGAGGGGGGGGGGGGCAGTACTTAAGAGCTTTACCGGAGAGCAAACACACACCCTTAGCGAGCTTTACACAAGGGCGTGCACTTGAGTGCATTGGAGCTTCAGCCACCCTTAGTACTCGACATTCAGACGAGAAGTGGTCGCATTCCGCTGGCCGAAGGTCGAACGGGGTTGTCGCTGGCGCCCTGGGCGTTATGCTCCGCGCCGCGAAGGGCGGGAGGCTGGCCTACCGCCGCCTGTGGGACTTGGAGGCGTCGCGCGGCGCGCATCGGAAGGTGTCCGTCCAGCTGAAAGAGGTGTGTGCGCGCGCGGAAGGCCGAGCGTCGGCATTCGTCGTCGTGGCGATGGTGGTGGGCACATCGCATTCGGCGAAAGCTGTCCGGCGGAAATATCCGGGTCGGGTTCTGTCTTTCCTTGCTGGTTGGGGAAAATCGCATCTGTGGGCGCAGTCGACGCGATCCTCGCTCACTCCCACCGCAGACATTTTTGTGTTCTTACGGACACCACAAGAGTACGTAGTTGTTGGTTGGTGCGTGAATTGTGCTTTCGATGTCATTCCTGCCGACGGTGGCGCACATAGCGCTGCAATGCAGAACAGGGCCCCTCTGTGTGCTTGCCTAGGAGGGGGTGCTCCATTTTATGACCTGTGCTTCGGGGATTTTAATACAACATTGACAAACGCATTTGTGATGATCAGGAGGTACCGGCACTGGGCCCGGCAGGTGACGTGGTGGAGGTGACGGCGGGCTTCGCGAGGAACTACCTGTATCCGCAGAAGCGGGCGGTGTACGCCAAATGGCGCACGCCGCCAACGCCACGTGCGGCCCCAAAGGTACGCCTCCGGGACCGGCTCTCAATCAAGAAGCGTGGTCAGTTGTGGGAAGCCTTAGTTGCAAATTTACAGAAGCCGGCCCGCTTGTCTAGTCCGGACATGCCTATTGCAACATTGCTGTTGCATCTATTGTCGAGTTCCTGCATCCTGTTATCAGGCGAATGGTCTCGGATTGTCCATTTCCAGCAGCTGAGATAGGCAAATGGCCTAGATCGTAGGCACATGAACTCATGTTGGCGAGAAGAAAAAAAAGATAAAAAAACATGCAGTGGCCCGCGGGCCCCCTCATCCAACCTCCTTTGTTTGGTGGTGGCGACACACTGTGTTCGTTTTACTGTGCTCAGTTAAATTCTGATACGGAACCCTCCCAAGACAGGGTAGTGGAATCAAGCAACACCGTGGGAGAGCAGGTCCAAGGGTGGTATTCTTTGTGTGTTGACGAATGCCATCAGGGCAGATTTCGAGTTGGTCTCGCCAGGACTTTGGAAAACATTCTTCCTGTGAGAGGCAGTCCCTTGTCATGCTGTGGCTGACATGGTGGGTCACTTATTCGTTGAAACAGAGGGCACAAAAGAAAAGGGGAAAACGTAAAATGTACTGGACGTCCCCCTGGTCTTACATTTGTTTGGGATTGCTCTCCATGCTGGAAAGGATGAGGTGGGAAGGTCCATAGGGAACGGCAGGCGTCTTTGCTATTCCGATCGCGATTAATGCTACATTTGCACTGCAGAAGGAGGAGGAAGACCACGCCAAAGAAGATGCAACCAGCAAGTCGGATCCACGGGAGAACCTGCCACTCATTATGAGGCGGTTGCAGAGGACCCCACTGGCAAGTGCATGTCTGCCCTGGTTGCATTTCCATCTGATTTCTGGCATCTGCCAGTCTGTAGCTGCTCATCTGCAAGACTGGACCTGGCATTTGTGCTCCAACTGTATAAGCAGTGGGGCAGTTAGGCAAGAGGAGAATCCACAGTGGGCAATTTTCTTTGAGGAATATTGTTGTCTCCTTGTGTTCCTCGTTCAATGAACTGTGTGTCCCTGGCTGCCAATCTCATTGCCGATTTCAGGTGTATTGCCGTCCATCCAGCATTGCTTCGCATTTCGCTTTCATGCAGCTGAAGACCACTGGAATTCTTTTGAAATTGTTCAGAACAAAATTGTCCCCAAACATATAGTCCCAACATGTGCTCCCTGCCATTTCTATGCCTTTCAGGTTGAACACCCCACAGTGCACATCCTAAGATCACAAGCCATGCATGCTCAGTTAGTGATGGCTTCGACTTCCATGCTGCATTATCGTTGCTTAGCAATGGCTATTGGGAATATGACTGCTCAAGTATACGCTGTGGAACGCATTGCTGTGTCGGGTCGCAGCTCTTGAAGTGCATTCTCAGTTCCCTTGTCGTAACCTTCTTTATTTGCATCCATCAGACCATGGCAGGTAGATGCCCTTGCTTCTGCAGGGCGATGTTGACAGTGTTCACATGCACACAAATGCCTGTCCCCTATTATTCTTCTTACGTATATTGTCATAGGTCTCAATTGTTGTTATTTGCATTTTTTCATCCATCAGACCATGGCAGGTAGATGCCCTTGCTTCTGCAAGGCGATGTTGACAGTGTTCAGATGCACAAAAATGCCTGTCCCCTATTTTTTTTCTTACATATATTGTCATAGGTCTCAGTTGTTGTTATTTGCATTTTTTCAATGCGCAACTGAACAGCGCTGAATACTTCTGGTGTGACCTGCCTCCTCTGAGTAACCTTTGAATGTTTCATAGCAGTAACTTTCCGCAGCAGTGCTTTTTTCGCTTCATCTCCAGCAGCAAAGAACTGCCTACCAATCGCCAGCATCTTCGATTGCCTGAGTGCAAATTTGTGGGACTGAACAGCTGCTACACCAGCCATGGAGTTGGAGTCTTTGGATGGTGCACGTACCGTATGTGGCTGACAAATCACAGCCCTTGCATCCACCGGGCGATGTTCACAGCGACACTGATTGTTCCCAATTAGTGATGTTCCCGAATTTGGCGGAATGGCCCCAAGAACTGCCTTCCGAGCTAGAAGCATTGTGACAAAAAGAAGCTCTTTAATGGCCTTGATATCAAGAGTTGGGTCACCTTCTTTGTGCAGGGTTTTCGTCGAGATGTGAAGGCGGATGGCACCATCGACCAGCCCATCACGGTGGAGGCAATCTGCAGGCAGACATCCAGGTACCTGGGCATCCACCTCCCAAGCCAGCTGGTGGCGTTGGAAAAACCCATCACGACCATTGGCGACCACAAGGTGCCGCTGAGAATCACACTCAAGGAGAAAGAGGAGCCACAGATCACAGTGAGGATCCGAACAAAGGCAATGGTCGCGCGAACAGAAGAGAGCACTCAATGAAGACAAACAGCCTGCAGGAGGACATACATGCTGGTGTAGAGGAATATGCATGCTTGTTGTGGCCACTATACTCCACAGCGACTGCTCATTGCTGGCCCTGTGGATGCTTGTGGCTGCTGTGCTGGCTTAACAAGGTTGTGGCTCTTCAAGGGCAAGCAGTTGTCTGTGTTTGAGATGGACATAAATGTAGGCTAGGAAAAAAGTGTATTCGCTTGATTCCATTAACCAATTTTGATCTTGGCACCCAGGCACACACGAGGAGATGGAATCTGCTGCGTGCATCTGTACTGTCAACTTCACAAGTTTTCATATTCGATTCGTTTTCCGATCCAGTTGTCTTCCCTTGCCCTGTTGGCGATTGGGCGACATATCACCTTTTAAAACAAATAACGAGGGGAAGGAATCACCAAAGTGCAAATGATTCACCCGCTAACATGCTCTCCGGGGCTTTGTCTTGTTAAGTTGTAAATGCTACCATATCTCCTGTGGGAGAAACACATTTCCGGGGTGCCCATGAGGTTGGCTGCAATCGCGCGAGTGCATGCATGCACGTGCCCGCTGAAGTGTCGTGCCATCGGAATCCAGTTCGCCCACCTGCTGCTGCAGCATTCACAGCCGCAGAATACACATGAGCAGCCTCAGCCCCCTGCTGCTGAAAGAATGTTAAAAGCCGGAATCGTTTGCAATTGTCTTGGTCCTCCTAAGCTTTATCTGTTCCCTTTACTGTCTCATTCACAGTGGACAACATGGAGCTGCGTCCACTTTCATGGCAGAATTGGCCCACTCCCAACCAGACCCACACAAAGTCGTGCTATGCTGCCAACAGCAATTATTCCAGCAGCTGCAAACACGACTCTCTCCTCCAAAACCACCCACTCAAAGCCAGAATGCTTCCCACAAATGATATGCTGCATGAGAAGCCAGCCGCTCCAAAACCGTTTCCATTCATGAGCCAATGCTGGTCTTGTTATTGCAGATCCTTCCGGACTGTAGGCCCGTGACTGTATGGGTGCGTTTCTCCTGCTGCAAACACACCACTCCCGGCCCACCCAACAAAACACAACCTGGCGTGCATTCTTCAATTCGCTGTTTGAAGGACAGAAAACTTCCGCGGCCCAAGAAAAACTCCTTTGCAAAGACAATGTTCCAACACCCCTTCCCCTCTTCCCGCTGACTAGAAGTAGAAGCATAAATAGTCCGTCGCCACAACCGGAACAAGGTTGTGGGAAACTCGGACAAACACTGGCTGACCGTTTCGGTGCGCCCGTCATCGCCCGCAAGGCGCAGTGGCTTTATTTGTCATGACTGTCCTCATGAATGCAATCCGAAGGACTGCAGGCCACTCCATGGAAGCCTCCAATCTGCGCCAATCAGCGGACGACGGCGAGGACATCCGCTGCAGAGTAAAAACCCACCTCCCAATAATAATACATCCGCAAGGAAGACAGGGGACGTACCCGCAGCTGCTTCCACGTCAGCAAAGAAAAAAGAAAAACAACGCGACCCCAACACTCGTGCGCCCTCGAGTCACGCCGCCAACTCGTTGAGGGTCGTCTCCGACGTCCGGCTACCGCTGGTCGCCAGGTGGCCCGCCGGTATCCTGAAATTGTTGCCGGAAGACTCGCTGGACTCTCCAGCGCTGATGCCGCTGACCCCCCGGGGCATCTCGCCGAACGCCAGCGGCTTGAAGATGATGTCGTCCCGGTCCCGCTGGGCCAGGAAGAACGGTCTATTCATGAGCACGAAGAACGAGGTCAGGGCGCCGCACAGCGTGGGGGCCGCCACTCCCGGATCGCCCACCAGCGCGGTGAGGATGAGCGTCACTGCGAAGGGGGTGCGCGTCACGCCCGTGCACACCGCCGCCGCGGTGACCATGGCCGCCAGCACCGGCGCCTGGTCGCTGACCCACGGGATGCCGGGCACCGTTGCTAGGCCGCGGCCCAGGCACGCGCCGGCGAACATCAGCGGGAAGATGAACCCGCCGCGCATGCCCGACACGACGGAGATGTTGATCGTGAGGAGCTTGGCGAAGGCCAGGCCGAACCAGATCGCCGGCGTGTAGTGGCCCTGGAACCAGGGTGCCAGGCCCCAGTAGCCGCCCTTCGGCCAGACGTGCGCCAGCTTAATCTCGGGGTTGGCCACGGTCTCCATCTCGTACTCGCTCCAAAACATCGTGGGCGGCAGCCAGACGCCGATCAGGCCGATCAGGACGCCGCCGATCGCGCCGCACAGCACGGGACGGCGCTTCTCGTCGAGGCGGACGGCCATGGCGCCCTTTTTCAGGTGCCTGTTGATCTCCATGAAGAGGAGGGCCATGCCGGCGCCTATCAGGCCCAGGACGACGCCCAGGAGCAGGTGCCGGCTGTCCACCTCTCCCATCTGAACACACACGGCCGCCGTGAGAACAGCGCCAAGCAAGGGCGCCAATCGAGGGTGCTGTGCTTGTTCACTTCTTGGCAGGTGCTGCTGGCAGGGCTTATTCCATGGAATGAAACATTGCACTACATTGTGCCGTGCTGTTGTGCACATACAATGGAGTGATGGAGTGAAAGCAAAATTTCAGAACAATGGCCATCAGTAACAGTTTGGCTATTCTGATCCGACGCGTTGGCTGCTGCCCACCTTGTCTATAAAGGCCCAGATGGCACCAAACCTCTCCAGACCCCACAAGCCGCGCATCACGAACAGGCAGATGAGGGCGCACATGACAGCGTAATTCAGGACTTCGAAGAACTGGAGGCCCATCCTGTGGAGCACCTCAAAGGCGAAGATGCTGCCTGTTGCAGATCACAGGGCACATCGATCGACGGTTCGGGCAATTTCAGGTCTTTCCGCCAATCACGCCATTGTGGGAGATTGTGGACGGCACCAGCCGTTAAGTGTCAAGCAATATTTTGGAATGTAAGAAGAGTAGCTCTAATGAAGAAATAGGATTTGCGATCATGGACAGAAATGGAAAATTTCTGACAAAGGTTGGAAGGCAAGACACATTCCAGCAGCACTCTATGTTTCCTGATCTACTACAATACCATGTTATCTTTCCATTCTTTGTAATGGGACAGCAGCATGTTTGTCTTTCCATTCTTTGTAATGGGACAGCAGCATGCTTGATCTCTAAAATGGGCCACAATGGTTTTGAAGCGAAAGAACATAACAAGCACGTGGACTCTCAAAATTTGATGTATTTTGACACCAAAAAGCAACATCCAGCATACAGATCCCCATAAACCATCTGTTGGCATCGTGAGGTACCGTTCACGAATTTGTGCGACGTGCATATGCAATGCATTCTGTGCATCGTGCAGACTATAGCAGTGGGTCAGCAGGTGCCCAGTGCTTGCTTCAGCTTCCGAGCGCCACGCACAAGGACTGACAGAAGGGCAGCAGGGGGAGCTGTTATGTCACGACTGGGGCAAATGGATCACAAGGGCACAAAGTTGACGAAATTTGTTGCATGCAACACCACCCTTCGTAGCACAGTACTGAATGCTCTCAACTGATCCCTTGGCTATTAAGTTCACAGGCCAGGGAATTCCACTGTAGCACTAATCACTTTTTGCAACCGATTCCCATATGACCATTCCTGTCCATGCAGCCTGAGTTCGCTGTTCTAAAGTCTTATTTGGTTCAGCCAATGCTGCATGACTCAATGTCAATGTTTATTCTCTGTAACCCTTCCAGCTAAACATCTTTGTGGCCAAAGCCCATGTGCACAGCTCTGCTGGGACTCAAACAATCTACTGCCGGTGATGCAAACCGCAAAATAATGCCCCGGTCAGTTCCGTTCATCAAGCAAGCGTAAAAACTTTGAATGACTGAGCAAAGAAGGCCAGTGTGAGAGAATGCAACTTTGGTTCTGCATCGCAAGTATTGTCGCCCGCTAGAGCCTGACGCTGTCTGGCGCTTTGAGTGCAGCACTGACGAGTGACACGACAAATTTTTCGTATTTTGACGTTGTCCTTGAGGGTACATTCACCCAACATGAGGGCGAGGTTGGACAGCGAGACAAACATGCCACCAGGACGACAATGGACGCCCTGCGACCCCCAGCGTCATTTCGGCGCCTTGGCGGCACGATTTGTCAACGCTGGCGAAAGCAATCAAAGCCGTCGGAGGATGGCAGCACTGAATTGGTGCGCACATCGCACGCCCCTTGGACGGCGGCAACAGTACCGCAATCACCTCCAGTTTCGCGCCATCAACATGACTTCACGTCGACGACGCAAGCTCTTCCGTGACGTAAGCCCTTTACCGAAGTTGTGGGTTCCTTTCCTGTCCCATCTTGTCCCTCCGGCAGCAGGGCGCAGTGACCACTATTGAAGCGTATTCAACCCGTCCGCACAAAAAACTGTACCGTTACGCTTTTTGCTCCGCATTTGTTTTTCAGTTGTTTTTACTTTTTTACGTGGCTCCGCACATATTTTATTGAAAGAGCCTTATTCATTGTTGTCTCCGCAAAAAAAGGCCAAACGTTACGTTACTATGCGGAAGGGTCTAAAAACCAAAAGTACAAACAGCCTGCGACCCCAACCCTGACGACGCAACAACGTTAACATCCGCGCTTCATCCACTTTTCGCACACACACCATACCACAGCAGTGGGTCGGATGGCCCACGGGCCGCGTCTATTGCGCCCCAGGTCGGGCTGGACGACCCAATTAGGGCGGCCCACGTCTGGCGAGTGCGTCCGCGCCAGGTGGCGCCCAGGGCATCGCACACCACACCAAGGCATGCAGGCCAGTGCATGTCCCAAGCCGCCCCGTCGCGCCGCAGCGCCACAGAGCAAGAACGCACGCCGAAAACGGACCAGCGCAAGCGCCGAGAGGGCGGGTGCATCGGCCCAGATCGACGCGCGCGCCGTCTATAAATAAACAGGGGCGGGGAAGGGGGGGACCCATGAAGAGGTTAAGGTCAGGTGGGTGTGGCGGCAGCTCACCTCCAAGTCCCACGCCGAAAAGCGCGGAGAGGCCGGACGCCATCCCCATGAGCGTGCACGCGCGCAGCATGGCGCCCCTGTGGCCGAAGACGGTGGCGGACATCCAGCTGACGGTGGCCGCGCAGATGGACAGGATGGGCGCCTCCGGGCCCAGGCTGGCACCGCTCACGATGCTGAAGGTGGAGCACAGGAACATGGAGGGCGCCTGGGCCAGCGGCAGGGAGCCGAACTCGTGCAGCTGGCGGATGGAGTCTGGGAGATCCCCCGGGTAGCCCAGTCTGGCCTGCACCAGCCCAGCCAGCGACCCGTACAGGGCCGCCACGATGAGGATGTAGGCGAAGGCGACGCGATCGGTAGCCGGGAACCAGTCCCATCGATCCTGGGCGGCCTCCAGCAGGGGCACGAAGGCGTGCTTCGGCAGGGTGCTCCATGTGAGGTCGAGGATCCACATGAAGGTGGTGTTGTACACCAGGGCCACCAGGCCGGTGAGGAGGCCAAAGAAGACCGAGAAGAAGACGAGATTCTCGGGGCGGAAGGCGGCCAGCGCGCCGCGGGCGCGCCACAGGCGGGGCGGCACCCAGGCGGGGCGGCACCCAGGCGGGCCGGCCGCCCTGGGGCCAGCTGCCATCCAGCAGCGGCACCGCCGATGGATCGAGATCGCTCATGCCGTCTGCCGGGGCGGGCTGGAATGCGCGCCCACGGGTGGGAGTCCGAGCGACGGGCCTGGCTGTCTCTGCTCCTGCACCCGATGTGCGGGAATGGGATTTGCGGCCGGGGCAAAGTTTGGGGCGGCGCCGGGGGGGTGGGGAGGGGGGCCGGGGCGGGCGGAGGAGGCGGGCGCGCCCCTATTTGGCCGCTCGGAACCGGGGCGCCGGGGCCCGAGCTCACGCGAGTCACACAAGCCTCACACAATTGGAGGTGGGCAACGCCCCAGGGGGGGCGTTATGAAAGACAAACTGGGCTCTGGAGTTTACTGGGTTGGCGGTGGGACACGCAATTGCGTGTTTTTGCGGGAGCGCTGATGGCCATGGCCCACTTTGATGGCCGCTGAGGCAAGGCATTAGGTCGAATTTGATGGGCACGGCGTCATTTTGACGCGAAGCTCAGGCCGCGGCCTGGCGTCACAATTGCTTAGGACGGGCTGACCTTTGTGTTTCCTGTTTTCTCGAACCGTTAACAAGCTTACTCGTCAGCTCTCTAAGAAATAACACGCCAAGCATGGGATGACTCAGCAACATTACCTCGCAGGGTGTACAACATCGAAATATCTCCAAGGAGGGCGAGCAGCTGGAAATGCAGTGATTGTAGGGGGTGGAAAATAAGATGCTGAAAGCCATGGCAGGCGATGGGGGCAGCCCCGAAGCTGTCAAGAGGGTTTTTTTGGTCAACTTTGGCATACCATCACAGTTGCGTCAGCAATTGAGACTGTGCGTTGTCATTCTCATTTATACTTTGATGGATTGTGTCTGAAAGTCTGCATTGAACAAAAATCATTGCCCAAGCCCAGCCCCTCCATCCATCATCGCTGTTGTGGAGCTACTTGGGGGCAGGCAGTAAATGATGTTTTCTGCAGCTGTATTACGCAATCTCGCTGAGTCATTCTTATTTGTGGTTTACTTATGATTTCTTGGTTCCAATGCTTCTTTCAGCACTCAGTTCTATGGAGTATTGAGGAAGATACGGCCTCGTGAAGACGCAGTACTTAGAGGCCGGGTGCTGGGCGGGGATGGTTGGAATTAAAGCTAGATTAGGTTGATTATAGGTGACCGGGGGCGCTGGGACACGGTCCGTACATTACACTGAGCTGTCATGTCTGATATGACGCGATGGACCCGCGACCGGGCACCGCGCAGGCACATGGATGCGCGCATCGCGTGTGTCAGACTGTAATCGCAAATCCGGGCCCCTCTCTGCCCCGCCGCGAGGCAGTGAACCGCCGAACGCCGCCGCGACTCCACCGCCTGCACACGGCAGGCTTTGGGGAAGGTCCCCGAGCGTCCAAGGGCCCACCGCGCTACCGAACAAACGAGCACCCCGGCAACGCCCGCCGGAATCCGGCGGAGAGGCGCGGCATCGAGGCCGCGCCATCGGGTGCGGCGACCGCCCCCCAAACTCCGGAAACTAGCGGCCGCCCGCGGGCCGCAACAATTGGTTTCGGAGCGCAGCCGAAGCCGGGAGCCGAGCAGGACGCGGCGGCAAGAGAGACCCAAGAGGCGCGGCATCATTCGCCGCGGATTGCTGCGCCAGAACCAGCCCCTCCAACCGCGGCCGCGGAGGCGATCAGCCCGATCCGGGGGCTGAATCGCCGGGGAGGTCCGCGGCCATCGAGCCCGCGCCCCGATTGGCAATTCTGCGGGGCCATCTGACCAGCGCGCGGAGAGAGCCGGCGAGAGCCATCCAAGGGAGTGACCAGCAGGTGGCCAGCACCCGGAGGAGCCGCGCCAGGCGCTCAACGCGCAGCCGAACACGCGAGGTCCAGTCAGCCCAAGCCCACAGTACATTAGGGTGCCAGAGCACCGGTACTGGACGAGCTGCAGTGTGCCAGGACCAGTTCCAGTGTGCCAGGACCTCCCAATTGACCAGAAAGGAGCAGATAGGTGACTAAGCCCAAAAGAAGGCAGGGCCCCAAGAAACAAGCCGATACCACCCACCTAAGAAAAGGGGGTGAAGGACCTGCCCTAGAAGTGAAGGTCAATCTGCTGCTTCAAATTGTTTTGCAGGTACAGCAGGCGGGCCACAACTAGGCCGCTCTGCAAGGAAGATTGGGGCCCAGTTCAGGGGAACTGGGGGGAGATTCGGCACGGCACTAGGCAGGCCCTTCGGGGTCCAGAGATGCCTTTGCCTAGTGGCAGGTATCCCCCAGGGAACCGGCTGGCGAGGTGAGCCCATTGGCCACCTCAGGTACACAGATCTGACCCACCCCGGTGATGCTTGGTGGGCAGATCTTAGCACAATAGAAGAGGCTGGGGG
The DNA here is from genome assembly GCA_905146915.1 of Ostreobium quekettii. NCBI lineage: Eukaryota > Viridiplantae > Chlorophyta > Ulvophyceae > Bryopsidales > Ostreobiaceae > Ostreobium > Ostreobium quekettii. The sequence goes on from CAJHUC010002083.1 coordinate 35,664, forward strand.
TGCCACAGGCCAACCCAGAATGGCCATAGCAGGCCGCCTCTCCATACTCCCCTCGTCCCAGGCACGGGACATCAGGCTAGATTACTGCGTGGAAGTTGGGACTAGGGCACATTAGTAAGCACAAACGCACCCTCCGGAAAGTTACTAGGGGAACCGAGAGGTTACCCTACAGAATACTGAGGGTAACTGTGTGCGAAAGTGTGCCTGAAAACCAGCGGAAGCATGGTGATTCTAGTTTGAGAGGTCAAGGGGAGGATAGGGATTACATTGGATAGGGGGATCAGTATCAGTAGTCCAAGATCAGGTCTACCTAGTGACTACACAGTTGCAGCTGTGTGAGAGGACAACAGTGATGGGTTGTAGTGTACAGTATTGCTACGGCAATTTTGAGGGTGTACCATGGCAGACAGGGACATCATGGAGTTGCAGGAGCGGGGGGGCGTGTACACCAGAGATGGTTCAGTAGAGACATTTGCAGGATCAGGGAGGTTACTGGACCAGAGCAGAGGTTGAGTATGGCTGACACCACTCGACTACAAAAGTCAGAGTCACGCTCTTCAAGGAGTTCCCATTGTTCTTGTTCACCAGATGCATCTACAGAAGCTGCACCATCGAGGACCAGATCTATACGTAGAGAGGAAATAAAGTCTGGGGTATTTGACGTGACAATAAAACCCCGCAACCCATCTACATTCTCAGGACGGATACAGGATTATCCAGAGATGTGGGTTGGGCAGGTGTCGAACTGTTTTCGCCTGGTGGGAGGG
>CAJHUC010002084.1:0-19048 GCA_905146915.1 Ostreobium quekettii
TAGTCAAGGCATTAAGCCAACTAAATGGAATGAAGACAAGTAGGCCTTGACAAAGTGGTTGTAGGAAATCATCATATATTTCAAAGCCACTGTTGTACCCTGGGGCCGATGGGGATGGATAGCACTGAATACTCTTAAAGAGTCAGTGAAGCATAGCCTGCTTGCGCAGTTAGGTCACTTATGGGGAGTGACTATTGATGCAGAAGTGCTCTCAATACCCGACTTTCAACTGTCATGGAAACAATTTAAGTATGGGATGGAGACACTTTACGATCATAAATGCTCAGACTTCGAAATTCGATCTGAGATAGCAACCTTTACAAAGGCAGGGACCTCGGATCCCAACACCATTAAATACATGCAGTTTTTGGAACAAATGTTTCTCAAGTGTGAGAAAGATTTAGATGACTTTTCCAAATTGCATCCATTATTCACAGGCCTACATCCTGATATCAAGCAAAAATGCTTGTTAAACAAAGATGATGAGTAATGGACCACTTATGCCAGCCTGCGGGCATATTTATATAAAGTGGCACCAATATATGACCAGGAATACAGGTCATATAGTTCTCGTCAGAATAGCAGCTGCATTGGCAAAAGCAATACAAGCAATAACCTTGGAGTGAACCGAATCATCCAAAAGCATCATGCTTTGAAGGTTGATAATAGGGGAAAACCCATTCTCCATACAAAACCCAGAGTTTGTGGAGTACCAGTTTGCAAGGTTTTGAATATGGATGTGCAGAGTAAAGCCCAAGCAAATCGCAAGTACGAGCCCATTGAGGCCATCCGCGACCCTATGGAGGGCAAACCCATTACAAGTACCGCCCAGCTCAAGGACACCACCATCGAGGTGTTAAAACGGGCAGGACGATGCTTCCGGTGCTTCAAGCCATTTTACACTGGGCATCTATAAGATGGTACTTGTGAGCAGCATGGTATATTGCCACCGATGAAGGTGAGACCCCCACCAATGAAGTGGAGCAAAGCACATCATATTACTATGAACTCAATTTGCCATCAAGTGCAAAAGAGTAATGTGAATAATCAAACCCTGAGAGTGCAGCCTGTGAACTACCGGCAAATTGTTGCACCTGTGGTACCTGTACCTAAAGTGACTACAATAAATGTATTAGCTGGTCAACGTCTAAAAAAATGGGCGATGAGTCTCAATGACTCAACAACCCGGGAGGGTAGCAATATGCAGTCAGATCATTCTGATCGCATGCTCTGTCGCGAGCACTTTCAGCACATCCAATCCCTGGTGGCCCACCAATTTACATTGGATGCTTGCGCTAATCCCACAGGGAATAACGCTCTCTGTGAACGATTTTGTTCAACTGCAAAACGCTTTTTGACATAACCTTTGCAGAATGAATTTGTTTGGATCAATCCACTATTCCTGAATGCCACACTATTTCTGGAACATTACTTTGCAGAACATGCAGAAGATCCCACCAAGAATGGAGCATGTATCTTACTCCCTGCATAAAGGTGTTTCACAGAACACCCACGCCTGCGGAAAACGTGCACATTGGTGCATTATCCCAAGGGCACACGGTTGTTCACCCAACCGTCAGTCGACCAACCAGGTCATACTGCCATGGCTGGTATCCCTTGGCCAGTCAATGTGTATTATGAACCCCCCAAAGGGAGTTGTGGGACACTGCATCCGTGGAGTGACATCTGACTATCCATGGTTGACGTTCACAGGTCGTGTTGGCCATCAGCCCATGTCAATCCTTTTTGATACTGGTGCTACGGGTACTGCTTACATCTCGCCGGCTTGCTGCCGATGATTGGGTTTACACCCTAAGCAGCCCCCGTGGCTTCGAAGTGGCATTTACGCCACTTACATTGATTGCAGCAGCTAGCCCACACCACTTGTCAGGTGGTGGATCCCACTGAGTTTTCCAACCCTTCAAGTGTTTCTCAGAACCCTCCTGAATCGGAGGTTCTCCTTGCGGACGGATCTGCACTCCCGTCTTTAGGCATGGTGGACGTTCCTTTAACCATCCAGGGTTATAAGGACATTGTCCGTTGTGTTGTTATTGATCTTTCTGATGGCTATGACATCATTCTTGATGATAATTGGCTTTATAAACATGCCGGTGTCATTGATTATTGTCATGCGCACATTCGTGTGGTTTCCCGCGGTCGTGAGATTGTCCTCTGCAGTACCTCGAATGTCGCTCCTACTCCCGCACCCCCTTCGGGTGTTTCTTCGACCCCTTTGACTGTCCGTCGTTTGGGTCACTTGTGTTCTTTTGGCCATGCCCATCACGCCTACTGGCAGAGATCTCCTCTCCGTTTGGTTTTGGTTCGCCGGGTCAGCGATCTCCCTAAGGGGGACGCTAGGCCCTTCGGCCACAGCCATGACACATTCAGGTCAAGAGACCTCATCAGCCCTTGTCGATCCCGACAGAATCTCTGCACTCCTAGAGGAATATAAAGACCTCTATCCCGAGGAACTACCTACGGGCCTTCCCCCGGATTGGGGTGTTGCCTTAACCATTCCCCTAGAGGAAGGGACTAAACTAGTGAAGCGACCAGCTTTCCGATACAGTCCCAAGGAGATGGATGAGATAAGGGAACAGGTAGACTATCTTTTGCGGAAAGGTCATATCACAGAGAGCAACAACCCTTTTGGGGCCCCGGTACTCGTTGTACCTAAGCCTGATGGCAGCCTCCCAATATGCATTGATTATAGGGCTCTGAACAAGGCCACTATCAAAAATAAGTGGCCCATACCGAGGACAGATACCCTGTTGGATCAGTTGCAAGGAGCTAAAGTCTTCTCAGTGATTGACTTATAGCAAGGGTACTATCAACTTTGGATAGACAAGGCCGATTGTGCCCAAACGGCGCTTGTGATGCCTTTGGGCTTATACGAGTTCAAGGAGCTTCCTTTTGGACTCGCAAATACCCTAGCAATCTTCCAGCAGACAATGCACCACATCTTTGGTGATCAAATTGGCAAACACGTCTTAGTCTATCTAGACGACATCTTGGTGTTTAGCCAATCTACGGAAGAATATTTGCAACACCTTAAACACGTGTTAGAGGTGCTACGGCAACAGAAGTTGTATTGCCGTCTGCACAAATGCCAGTTCAATAAAGAGGAGATCTCCTACTTAGGGGATATTGTGTCTCAAGAAGGCATTCGCCCAAACCCGGAAAGGATCAAAAAGGTACAGAACTGGCCTGTACCATAGTGCGTGAAGCACGTTCAGCAGTTCCTTGGGCTGGCAAACTATTTTCGAAAGTTTATTCAGGGCTATTTGAAAATGGCAACTCCCTTAACAGACTTGACCAAGAAGAATGGCAGGTGGGAGTGGACAGCCAAATACCAAGCAACATTTGAGCACACAAAGGAATGCTTGACAACAGTGCTTTTGCTCAAAATGCCGGACCCCAATAGACCTTTCGAGGTCACTGCGGATGCATCCCAAACTGCTGTAGGAGCAATCCTCATGCAAGACAACCATCTAGTTTGTTACGCTAGTAGGAAGTTTCTCCCTGCAGAGCTGAACTACAGCATAATAGACCAGGAAGCCTTAGCTTCCATGCATGCCATCCAGTTATGGCATTGTTACCTGGAAGGTACACGTTTCAAACTGGTGATGGATCATTGCCCGTTGACATACTTGAAGTCACAACCACAGCTGAGTAGGCGGCAGACTAGATGGTCAGAAATCCTGCAACAATTTGACTTTGATTGGGAATTTTGCACAGGGCGAAAGAATGTGGCTGATCCACTTTCTAGAATCCTGCCTACACCTGGTGAACAGGAAGCTAGGAGGAAAAGTCAATTGGCTATATGTGGCTTACGGGCAATGCACAAGCGGGGAAATGACCAACGGTCAGAAAAAATGGTAGAGGCAGAAGATCTGGCCTCCAAGATCCGTCAAGCTTATAGCCACGACCCCCAACTTAAGTCTGTAAAACAGTAGCAAGAGCTGCGCTGTCCAGACGACTTATGGTTGCGAGGCAAGCAGGTATATATACCAGCCAGTCTGCGGACTGAGATATGCCAATTGGCTCATGACCATCCAAGTGCAGGACACTTTGGTCAAGCCAAAACCCTGGACTTGGTTCAGCAGTATTGCTGGTGGCCAGGAATGCGACGAGAGGTACAACTTTATGTTGATACTTGCCTGGTTTGTCAATAGGCTAAGTATTCTTGTCAAAAAACTCCAGGCTTATTACAGCCATTGGGCATTCCTGAGGAGCCATGGACTAAATAGTCTATGGACTTCATCACTCAACTACCAAAAACTAAGGGAGGTCACGATGCCATCGTCGTGTTTGTCAATAGGCTGACCAAAATGGTGCACCTCGCAGCCACTATGACCGAAGTCTCCGCAGAAGGAGCAGCACATTTATTGGTGTAGAATGTGATAAGGCACCACAGTCTCCCCTCTACAATAGTATCCGACAGAGATGTTCGGTTCACTTCCAGGTTTTACCGGTACCTGGCAGAGAGGTGGAAAATACAACTCAACATGAGCACTGCGTACCATCCACAGACGGATGGCCAGACCGAACTTATGAATCGGATTCTGGAGGATTACTTGCGCAACTATACACGTTCTAATCAAAACACGTGGGACGAACTATTAGCCATGGCCAAGTTTGCAATGAACAATTCGAAGAATAGTTCAACCCAAGAGACCCCGTTCTATTTGAACTACAGTCGACACCCAAGGAGTCCCTTAGCTCTTGGGGTGCAAATTCAGAAGCCTTTGAAAGGCTATGACAATCTGAATGCCCATGGCTTGGCAGTGGCCATTGATAGGGCGCAACAGCCTTATTTGAGGCGAAATCGTATACACCTCGTGGAGGGATTACCAACCATGACACGATTTGATTGTTGTGTCCAGACAGTGCTGAAAGAGGCCAAAGAGTGCTTAGACAAAGCACGGGCCAGGCAGTTAAAGCATGCTGACCGCCATCGGAGGGAAGTGTCGCATGATAAAGGAGATGACATCCTCCTTTTGACACAACACATTACCCTGAAGCACCCGGGAATGTGGAAACTATTGCCGAGGTGGATTGGGCCCTTCACCATCCTTGACCGGATAAGTTCTGTCGTATACCGATTGGAACTTCCAGATAGCATGAGTAGGATACATCCGGTTTTCTATGTATCAAAACTCAAGCCATATAAGGCTAGTGGCAGAGTACAACCACCCCCAGTCCCTATCGAGATTGAAGGGGAGCTGGAGTATGAAGTTGAACGAATCCTTGATAAAAGAGTCAAAAAACGCAGCCGACGGCAGGACTCTATTGAGTACCTTGTCAAATGGCTGGATTGTGGACATGAACATAACAGCTGGGAATCAGCAAAAGCAGTTGCAAATACTCAGGAATTGGTTCAAGCATTTGAAAATAGCAGAATTCCTATGATGCAAGTGCAAACTGGTCGCAATACATGCAGTACGAGATATACACGTTGACATGAGCAAATCTGTGTTGCTATCATAGGCAATGCTCTGTTGGGCCCAGAAAAATACTGGGTACAAAAAAATGCTGGGTACCAGGGTGCAAGATCCCACTCGCAATTTGGATATATGAATGCAATGTCAATTGCGATCATGAGTGGAGAACGAGTCCAGAGTGATGGCCCCCTGGTACGGACTTCCGACCGTGGGCGCGGACGAGGCCGCCAGTCTAGCTACGCTCCGCGAGGACGAGGCCGCACGTGGCAGGCTAGTGGAGGACACCGTGGTGGGCGCACGGGGTAGCCCCTGTGCGTTGTCGACTTTGCTTGGACTTTAGCAGACCGAGAGGTCATTTTTAGGCTAATAGGTCATTGTACTCTTTGTACATTAGATTGACATTGAACTTTCCAACTGATATGCTGAAGGAAGAGTTTTAATGAGGGTTATCAGCAGACACATTGTTCATGTAACAACCACTCTTTTCCTCTTCAATGTAAAAGTGTTCACATATTGTGACTAACTAGGCATGTGACAGAATGCACAACCAGTTGTTACCAACAGCAGGCCTACCGGCCATGCATGCATCTATACCCATATCACCATATTGGGATGGGGACGTCCCACCTCCCTGAGGGGGATGAATGTTATGCACACCGCCTGATGTGGGGGACGCCCTACTAATGGCCCCTTGGTGTGGGGGACGCCCTGTCCAAGGTATGGTGCCATATCCCCAACCCGCTTACAGATATTATACGATATGGGAGTAGGTTGGGGTGGTCCCGCCTAGGTCCCCGTAAGGACCTAGGTGCCTGGCGAGGCGGGTACGCAGCTCAAAGAGGGCAGGAGCCCCACACCAACAATCCTCACATACCAGACGAGTTGACTCAACTCGTTTAAAGACAACCCGTCTAATGCAAAGACATAGTCAACGTTGCAATTGACTTCACCATAGGGAACTCGAACACACGCAACGACTTTGGAAATGAATGGTATTCATAACAGCGAAGTTTGTGTCATTGGTACACAACCAACCCGTGGCCGCGTTTAGGGTGGATCACTCGTTAGACGAGTTGTCCTTAGACCAAATGTCCTTAGACCACTTGTCCATTAGACAAGTTGTCTTTCGACGAATGGGCCGGACACCGGGGTGGTGGGGGGTGGGGGGGTGGGGGGGGTGGGGGTGGGAAGGGGGCGCCGAGCAACCAAAAAGGGCCCGGAGGGGGTGGCAATGGCCCGGGTTGCGGTGGGGGTGCTTCAAGTTGTTCGCTTTTGGAGGTCGCAGAGCAGTGCATCAGGGCTTGGGGTGGGTGGAAGTCGGACGCCATGTGGTCGTTGATGTTTTTCGTTTACCCATGGAGTGGGACATTCGAATATTCCGATGAATGACTATCACTCCTTGTGGCCTACATGAGAGGTTTGGGCACATTTTTTGCGTAGGAGGTGCCTCATATGCCCATTGAGAGTGAATGGGCAAATTGTTAAGTACAAGGACCTTGGGTGTTTGAGACAATGCTGACAGACACCTTGTGTACAATTTGTAATGTCTTGTCGTGTGGAGAATATAACTGGGTGGTTCAGGAGACTGGTCAGGTAGAAATGCAATAGCTATGTTGTTGATATGTTTCCACCAAGGACAATGCTGGGTGGGTTGTACCGATGATTCAAATCGGTAGCAGTTGAATTCGGGTAGTGCTATATACAGTCCGCAGGGAGGGGGGTCGCCCATCACTTTGCGCTGTGACGTGGCATTTTGCCGGGACGCCGTCCCTCCAATTGATTCAGGCACGGATCAGGCCCCGCCAAAACACGATGGTTTCAAAACTGGGAGCGGCCCCTGCCAGCCCACAAGTTATGTGGGCGGCTGCCAAGTCTCCATGTTCGACCAGCCCAGGCGCGATGGCAACGATTGCAATGATGGTCAACCTGGCGACCAAGGGATCCCAGGCGCCGGCACACAAGGAGCATCACCCCTCACCAGCCGCGGCATCGGCTGCCGCATCGCTGGTTGGGTCTACAACGTCTTCGCCATGCGCACCTTTGTGAACAAGCAGAATGCCCGTGCCGGCCACATTGTTGGCTGGAAACCACGCCCCTAATAAGCGCCCCGCAGGCTCTTTGCCTTCCCAACCTGCGCAACTCGCAATGGCCCCAACACCCAGCTTGTCCCGTCAGTCTCCCTAGCCGATCTCGGCAAATTGCCAATTGCGCCAGACAGTAAACGACCGACTATCGGATCGACACCTTCGTATCCCCACTACAATGGGCAACTTTAAACGCCAAATAACAGTGCCGCTGCCGTGTTCACAAGGCACATTTTGCGCGAAACCAACGAGATCTGCAGGCTGTCAGCCTACAAATGTGCAAGGCGATCGATTGGGTGAGCAGAGTGCACAAAGCAGGGTTCGAAACGCGCTCTTATCCCACAGCGTACAACGCCTCATTTGCTTTCCCTAGACTTGATTAACACTGGGAGGCCTATACTGGATCCGCATTCAGCTTTTCGTGGTGAGTTTTCGAATCGAGGGAACTTTCCTCTTCAATTCTGTACCAATTGCCGTTTGTTTCCGATTGCAGTTGCCACCATGGTGGCCATGGCACATGTCTGCTTCTGGGCACAATTTGCTTTGGTCGAATGCCTTGAAGGACACGCGTAAGAGGTGGATCTGCTCGATGATATTGATTCCATGGGCCAGAAGTTTGCGAAAGGGTGCGCTGCAGCAGCCGATGGCCCGGCTTGTGAGGGGCGATGCTCCTTGTGTGCCGGCGCCTGGGATCCCTTGGTCACCAGGTTGACCATCGTTGCTATCGCGCCTGCGTTGGTCGACCACGGAGACTTGGCGGCCGCCCACATAACTTGTGGGCTGGCAGGGGCCGCTCCCAATTTTGAAACCATCGTGTTTTGGCGGGGCCTGATCCGTGCCTGAATCAATTGGAGGGACAGCGTCCCGGCGAAATGCCACGTCACAGCGCAAAGTGATGGGCGACCCCCCTCCCTGCGGACTGTATATAGCACTACCCGTTGAATTCAAACACGTTTTGGGCCCCTCTAGTACCTTGGAAACTATGTACTTTGACTGACCCAAGGTGCTGTCAGTTTGGCGTCCTTGGACTCTGGCAGGTTGGCAGGGCTGAACGGGGGCGGCTACTTAGGCTCCCCCCTCGGTCCCCCTCCTATCTTGTTTCGCACCCGGCCCTTCTGCCCTAGATAGTGGAGTACGGTTAAGGAAGATAGAGGAAAGTTGTGGAAGGAAGTATTAGATTAGGGGGCTGACTCAGGGCTGAGTCACGGAGAAAAGAGCTGTGAAGTATGTGCGAAGCGAAAGGGCAAACAGTTAAGTACGGGGACCTCGGGCATTTGAGACAATGGTGATGGACACCTTTTTTACAAGTTTGCAAATGTCTTGCTGTGTAGGGAACATGACCAGGTGGGTTCAGGAGACCAGTCAGGTGGAAACGGGGTGAATTGCTAGGGGTAATTCATTCACTATTTGCCGCACAAGCATTGCAAGGGGCCTAACTGTTAAGCACTTGCCTCACTGTGTGAGTGCACACTTAACCTTCGTACTCAATGCAAAATCAGCACAAGAGCCTTAGACTAGCCATTCTACCTTCTGGCACAACCCCAGCAAGAACACAGAATACACAGAATACCGTGTTGTCAACAGCTGCATGGATAAAGGTGGTAGAAGGGCAGTACAGTATGTAGCGCAAGTTGGAACAAGGCAGCAATGCACAGGGAAGGAGCCAAGCAGATCCACAACGACAAACGAAGCATAAGCCCACATTCCCACCACACTAGGACAATAAATTAAGCACAATCAATACAAAAATCCGGCGATAGATCTCGTTGAACCACCATTGTTTATTCGTTGTTCAAAATTTGCCAGCACTGCTGCACAGTTCATCACTGTCAAAACAATCCCAATCATGAGACCCCATGCCCCTGGTGTGCCACTCCTGTCAACGCTCTCCACCAAACACTACATCCAGCTTGCTAATCGAGCAGCAAAGACAGGATGGGATACTTCCATGCCTTAGCCATCACTTTCGATGCTTTTTCCTTCTCCCTGAGTCACACAATATCATATCTGTCATGCCCCAACCTCATAGATCCTCTCATTCGCAAACGTGACAACTGTAAGACAGCTGCATATTGCCTTGCATTCAAAACTCATGAGACAGCAGGACACTCCTCCAACAAAACCGACCGGGGAGGGGTTTTGGAGCGGAAAGGCAAATGAACACAACCACAGAACGACAGAAGCAGAGAGCCTATGATTTCCAAACGTGCACAGTCATCCTGATTTCAGAGAAGATAACCTCTGCGCACTGGTAAAGGTCAAGATGGGAGGCATAGTGAGTTGACTGGTAAAGAAAGCCCTTTCAGACACATTTTGCCCAACAGAACCCAGCCCAGCCCAGCTGCCCAGCTGCAGCCCATGCAGTCACCAGTACTGCTGCGAATTGAGGCAGGAGTCACAGCAAAACTGAACTCAGGGGGGCACATGGATGGAGTCAAGGTGAGACATCTATCATGTGACTACCCATGAAAAACGCATCTCTCAAATCACATAGGGTACTCTCAGGGGTTTTACAATTTTTTCACTCCATGGTTTGATTTGCTCTTACATCTTGTTGCACCAGTCAGAGCGTGCTGACAGGCAAATGGGTTTGCACTAGTGTACTTGCTTGCACCATCTGGGATGCACAAGGTGTTGGAAACTGTTGAAACTGGTGGCTGTCTCATACAACAGAAGATCAGGAGCCCATCGGACAAGTATCAACTTCCCTTCCAGATTCTGCAATGACTGCATCCTAAGGGTTACCATCATTTGTGGTTTCAAGTGCCCATCCCTGCCACCCTCTGCGGCTCAGACGTGCCGCGGCTGTGCCGAACAATGCCTGTTATTGCCCCAAACTTGCTGGGGCCCTGGTTTTGTCAGGTGGTGGGAAAATTGCAATCCAAGGTGCTCGATGCAGCCAGAGGGACCGCACCCTGAGAATCAGCCATGTTGCTGTGGCTTCAGGACCTGCCCCTGCTTCCCTCGGTTGCTGGGGCTCTGCCGCTCAGAGAAGCACATCCCAGAAATTCTATCAGCCCCGCTTTTCGCCCGCGAGTTTCACGCCCGCCCGCGTCCGACGTACGTGCACCGCCCCCCCCCGCGCTCGCCGCCGCGCGCCCAGCCCCTACCGCGCCGAGGCTGGCCTCCGCCTCCCTGCCATCCGCCGCGCGCGCCGCGACGCCCCTTCCCGCCTCTCCCTCGCCCTGCGGCGCCGGCCTCTCCCGCCTCGCCACGCTCCCGGTGCCCCTGGCCCCGATGCCTGGCCTTACCTCGACCGCCGCCGTCGTCCCATCCGCCCCCCTGCCGCTTCTGAAAACCCGGCATGCCGCGCAGCGCCTCGCCTTCGCGGCCCTCCGCCCGGCCGCCCCGGTCGGGCACCCGCCCGATGATCACGCCCTTCACCGACGCGCCGCAATTCGACCCGCCCGCTCGCGCCGACACGGATGCGACATCCGCCAGTCGGGCATCGAACAGGTCGGCCAGGGACACCGACGGCTCGGGGTCCATCCCGAGTTTGGCATTCCGGACGATTTCCTCCGCCTCGGCCTCCGTGCACTTCTCGCGTAGCCGGGCGGACCAAAGGAAGGACTGCAGCGTCACGCCGGCCCTCTCGATCAGCATGCGCCGCCTGAGGCCGTACTCCGCGGCCATCGCGGCATGGATATCCCCCACCAACCCCAGCTGCGCCTCGCTAAGCTCCTCCCGCCCAATCGCCGACGAAAAATGCTCCTCTGGCAGCCGGCTCAGGAAGCCCTCCACCCGGGACGCCACCGTGGCGACCAGGGCCTCGGCGGAGCCCCCAGCCACATCGACTTTGGCCGTCACCGCCAGGCGCCTCAAACAACCGCTGACCTCCACGCATCCCTCCTCCTCGCGATCGACCCCGCCCTCCACCTGGCTGGATCCCCCGACCCTGCCCGCCGCGGTCTGGCGCATCCTGCCGGCTTGCAAAAACGCCACCAGGGCCTCCACCGCCGCCAGTCGCCCCGCTCCCCCGCCCGGATCCAACTTCTCGGCCAGGGCGCGCAGCCTCGCGTCCAGCCTCCCGCTCGACGCGCTCCCCTCGCTCTTCGCGGATTCGATCACCTCCGTCGCCAAATTCGAGACCTCGGCACCAATCCCGGGCAGCGATTGGGCCACTAGGCGGATCCCGCCGCACAGATCCCGGCAGGCGACCAGGAAGCATGGCCGCAGGCCGCCGCCCGTCAGGTCGCCTTCGACCAGTTCCGGCGCGCCACGGATGGCGCAGCGCTCCAGGCGCTCCAGCACGTCCGTGGCGGCCGCATGCATAGCCACGGCACCGGCGCACGAGGTGGGCGGCGGCAACCCGACTGGTGGGGTGAGGGCAGCCGCGCTGCCGCACCGCGGGTGGGGCTGCGGGCGTGTTTGTGTAGCTGGCGCTGACAGATTCTGGCGACCTTAGACAGTGGGCGTTCGATGAACAAAATTAACAAATGCACATTGCTACTGTGTTGGGGAAAGGTGCTGAGTGGGAACCGGTAGACTATGGGGAGAGGGCATGAGTAGTGAAGTGGGGAGATGGGAAGTGGGTCGGAGGTCTTGGAGTGGAATAGGTAGGAACGAGGGAGTAAGGGCGTATGAGGGAGTTAGTGGGTAGGGACCCTAGGAACGCCGGCGGGCGGACGGGTCCAGGTAGGCCGGCCTAGAGGATTGGTGGAGGAAAGGGTGCCAGGATTTGGGGTGAGGAACGGGGTGAAGATATCATAGGGAGTTCGTGGGATTTCATTCTCGAAGGATCGGGTCGGAGGTCAAGAGAGTGATCGGGTGCGACCGATGACAGCCGTGAAGTCGTCGTCGATGTACATTCCCATCCCCGGGGATCGAGAGAGTACCTATAAAAGAATAGCATGCTTTGTAATGAATGCTTGGCTTGGGGTCAAGTCTGTCGTGTGGCCTCGGAGGCCGTTTGAGAGCGCGCACCCTTGCCGGGCATCTGCGAGTGGGCCGGCTGCTGTGCTGCCTATCAAGGGCACCGGCAATTCCAGTGGTTCCGACGCCGGGACCTGACTCGTGAGGACGCCGGAGGGGGTGCGGTTGGAGGAGCGATCGGCGGCAGGAAGCCGGCCGAGGAGCGATCGGCGGCAGGAGGCCGGCCGAGGAGCGATCGGCAGCAGGAGGCCGGCCGAGGGGTGACCGGTGGCGGGAGGCCAATCGGGAGAACGTGATTGGGAGCAACAGGGAGTATGAGATTGCGTCCGCGATTCTTTGCGGGGGATGGGTCGCAGGAAGACGTGGAGGGATGGCTATTGCATTTTGAGGGGATCTGCGTCACGGGTGGCGTGAACAACGATGCACAAAAAATCGCCTTGCTAACGGTTAGCACTTCGGGCGAGGCGACGCGATGGGTGCGTGCGCGATCCAAGTGGCTGTTCAACGAGGATCGTACGTGGAACGAGGTGAAGGAAGCGTTCCGGGTCCGTTTTTGGATGAGGATATAGAGGATCGCGTTAACGCCGCATTGCGCACGCTTGCCCAGCGGGAGGGTGAGACGGTAAAGGAGTACTTGAGTCGATTCCGTGAGCTATTGGCAAGGTCGGATGAGGCCACCGAGGATGGGTGGTACCGCTCATGGGTAGATGGGCTGAGGGACCCTTTGCGCGAGGCAGTTAAGTTTTTGGGATATGTAGATCTGGAAAGCGCTGCGGACATCGCCACGCGCAAGGAATGTGCGTCCCGTAATGCGGAGGCTGAGGACACCTCTAAGCCCTCGGAGGAGCGGCAGGATGTGGGCGCGGAGTTGCTGGACGCATTAGGAGAATGGGCGTTGCGAGCTCGCGCGAGGGGAGGGACGCGGCAGGTCGCGATTGACCGATCGAGCGCTGAGCATGCCGGATCGAGACCGAGGGGGCGTGAAGCACGGGCATGGGGCGAAGCGTCGTCAGGGGCGCAGCGACCGCAAGGGTTGTCAGGCCCGCGTGATGGGCGTGATCGGGGTGTTCCGCGGGGGCCGGTGGAATGTTGGAGGTGTGGTAAGTTAGGACACGTTCAATGGCAGTGTACTGAACCTATGCCGGGAGAGGGGCAACCCTCGAAGGTGGAAGTGAATGCGCCCGGTCGTGGAGCGGCGGATCCCCCACGATTGACGGGGGGTAATCGTGCGGGACCGGGTCGGGATATTCCCCGTCGAAATGAGGAGCAGAAGGGTGTTCGGGTCGGACGATTGGCCCATGCGATACTAACCAATGCATGTGTGACTGGAATGGAGGAGGATGGTGATTCATGGATTTCTGAGGAGGAAGGGGTCCAGGAGGATGCCCCATGGAGTGACGATGAACCCGCCGCCACACGAATGGCCGGCAGCCGTAAAAGGAGAAAGGGGGAAGGTCCCAGGAAGCCGCGCACTCGCCCCACTCTGCTGCCTGAATGGAGGGAGCACGTCGCACGGACTTGTGTCATCCCCATTGGTATGATGAAAGGGCTCTCTAAGCGCGAGGTGTACACGCAATTGGTCCTCGCACTGCGTGATCTGTTGGGTGCGACTCGGAAGCCGAAGGGCTCGGGAGGAGCAGCGGCTCTTGGGCAGGATGCGATGCAAGTGGCACGGGTGGCTGGAACTGGAGTCCATGCGCAATGTACGATTAACGGTCTACACGTGAAACGTGTGATTTTGGACCCGGGATCATCTCACTCCCTAATGGACAAATCGTGCGTAGACCGACTGCGCCTCAAAATCGCAGGGAAGCTGCCAGGGATCGAACTGGCAAACGGGCAAACGGCCCCAGTGTATCGGCTTGCGGAAGATGCGGTGGTCTCCATCCATAGGGTCGCTGCCTCGGTGCCCGCGCGTTGCGTTGATGCGAACGGGTCATACGATGTGCTCTTAGGGCAGGACTGGTTAGCCCTGACTAACACGGGGGCCCAGTTCCATTCGCAGATTTACTCCCTCGCTGGGGGAGAGGTGCAGGTTCGGCAACGCGGGCGCCAGTTGGAGGTGATCAATGTGGACGCAAGTAGTGGCAGCAGCGATTCAGGTGAGGGGGAGGATTCTGACTCGGATTCAGGTCAGGAAGACGTGGTAGGAGAATTGGACGGGCTCCTCGCGCAGTGGGGTATGAGTCATGCTGGGAATTGGGAAGAGGATTCGGGTTCGCCAGCGCAATTCGCGGGTCTCCCACGTATCCGGGATGACACCGACAACCTGTGGTTGGAGGAAATTCATTTTGGTCCTACTTTGAGTTCGGGTGCAGTCGAGGACATCAAGTCGGTGCTCGTGGAATTCAAAGATTGTTTTGCGCTGTCATTCGCTGACCTCGAGAAGACTCCGTACATGAAGTTTGCGATTAATTTGCGAGAAGGGAGTCGACCGGTTCGGTGTGGCCGCCAGCGACGATTCGCGCCCAAAGAGTTGGACTTTATGAGGGAGCAGATCACCGCGTTGCTCGAGGCGGGGTTCATCGAAAAATGGGAGGGAGAGACCGAATGGCTTTCCGGGGTGACATTGCCTCCCAAGAAGAATGGGGAATTGAGGCTGTGCTGTACGTTCGTGGCGTTGAACCGTGCGACGCTACCCGATTCTTTTCCGTTGCCGCGGGTAGACGAGATCTTGGAGGAATTAGCCGGCGCCCCACTGTACTCCAGCGTTGACGGGTACAGCGGATATTACGCAATGGAAGTGGACGAGGCTTCGAGGCCTTTGACAGCATTTCTCACGCCTTTAGGGGTATTCGTGTGGAACGTCCTTCCCTTTGGGGTGTGTAATGGCCCACCCCGGTACTCGCGCGTTGTAGAGGCCGCATACGGACCGCTGGAACGGGTGAGGTCCTTCGTAGACGATGCGGGCATGGCGCATAAGGGGGAAGACGGAATCACTGGGGATCTGCGCCAATTTCTGGAGCACACGCGGGCGTTTAAGCTTAAGCTCAAACCTAGCAAAACGCACATTGGATTTGAGCGACTCGAGTTCCTCGGACACACACTTTCGCGGGAGGGGTTGGGAACGGTCCAGGACAAAATCTCATCGATCCGTGATTTCGGGACTCCTGCCACTCGGCAGCAGATCCAATCGTTTTTGGGTTTGGCAGGATACTATAGGCGTTTTGTGAAGGGATTCAGTGAAATCGCCAGGCCATTGAGTCAACTGGTGGCAGCCATGGGAGCGAGAAGCAAAGTGGTGAGTTCGGATTGGGGATCGGAGCATCAGGCTGCATTTGACCAGCTGCTACTGAAACTGTGCGAGGCGCCCATTTTGGCAAAGCCCGACTTCTCTCGCCCTTTCATTCTCGATTGTGATGCCAGTGCGGTTGCGGTGGGGTGTGTGTTGTCGCAGAACCACACGGGTATGGAACGTCCCGTCGCGTATCATTCGCGAGTATTGACCGGGGCTGAGCAGAATTACTCAACCACTGAGAGAGAGTGTTTGGCTGTAGTCGTGGGAGTGGTAAAGTACCGCCCGTACGTGTTGGGCAATCGCTGCTTGGTCCGTACGGATCACAAGCCAGTCAAGGGGCTTCTACAGAAGGAGGGCCATACAGGTCGCGTCGCGCGTTGGCAAGTAATTCTGGGGGAATACGACCTGGAGTTGGTCTCGCGAGCGGGGAAGCAGCACGGTAATGCTGATGGGCTCTCGCGATTGGTGGCCTCTAAGAGCACCGAGTCCAGCGCTGCGGTGGACGACTTGTGTTTCGCTGCAAGGGATCTGGAAATTCCCGCTGAGTTCCACCGCTTTATGAGCAGTCCTTGGTATAAGGAGATTGCGGAGTGGGTGCTGGCGAATCCGCAGCCCTTAGAGTATCGCATTGTCGGGGGGCGATTGATGAAGCAGCTCCTGGTACAAGGGCAGGTCCTGTGTCTATTGGAGCAGGAGGTTCCTAATGCCTTACTGCAGGGGCATGATTCTGTCGTAGGGGGTCACTATGGACGAGATGCTACTTTGCGCAGGTTGGCACAACAGTTTTGGTGGCCTAGTATGTGGGCTGGCGTCGAGAAATGGGTCGCGAGCTGTGAGATTTGTCAGCGGCACGCGCCTAAAAAATCGGCGCAGGCGGTGGGTCGCATTATCACTTCGCAGCCGTGGGAGTGGGCGCAGATCGATTGGATCCTCGGGCTTCCGCAGACCAGCAAGGGTAATTCATGCTTGATAGTGGCGATCGACGGGTTCACCGGATTCCTGTCCGCGAAAGCTTACCCGGCAGCGACTGCGGCGAATTCTGCGCAGTTTTTCGCGATGGAAGTGGTTTTCAAGTACGGGGTGCCCCTGCGAGTGCAAACCGATAATGGATCCCACTTCCTCGGAGCATTTCGGGAGCTATGCACTCGTTGGAACGTCAAGAGGTCCTGGTCAGCGCCCTATTATCCGCAGAGTCACGGAAGGGTGGAGCGGGCCAATCGGGAACTCCTGGAGCGATTGCGTAAGATGGGATTCGGACAGGAATGGGATGACGCATTGGCTGGAGCTGTTTTTTCTGCGAATGCGAGGGTGACTCGAGACTATCCCGAGAGCCCTTTGACAATGCTGACGGGTGTCGTGCCGCGGGGACCATTGGAGCTGGCCTTGCGCGAACAGTGCCAACTAATGGAGGAAGGTGGGCGCGATGGCACCCCTGCTGATGCGGGACGGCAGGAGCATGCTGTCAGGCTGGCAGAGATTCGACGTGCCACCATTGCCCGTCAAGAAGTCGTGCGGAGGGCTCCACGACATAAAGGTGCTCACGTGACCATCGGGGACCGGGTGCTGGTGTGCCGGGAGGTACGACCAAACAAGTTGGGAGCCAGGTGGACGGGGCCTTTTGAGGTGACGTGGACTGGCCGGCTGGGGGCGATCAAGGTACGCGTGGCACATCGCGAGCGGTTATTTGCACGCCATCAGGTCAAGCCTTATCGCGTACGCGATCGGGGCGGCCCGCGGAGTCCGAGCGCGTTGGAGGCACGCGGGGATGGAGACGTGGCCGTTGCGTGGGGGGTCTGGGCTCGCGGCCCAGGAAGAGGCGGACGAGGCATGGGAGCTTCAATCGCAGCCGGCGGACGTGTCGGCGCCGTCGCGGACCCAGTCGAGGGGTGCGGTCCGGATGAGGACGCGGGAGGCCGAGTTGAGGGGACCGCTGACGCCGACGGACACGGATGCCACTCGGGAGGAGGAGGACATGTTGTCGCGAATTGCGCGAGACCTTCGTCTGCTGAGGCGTGAGATGACCACCATGCAGTGGCGTCTGGAGAGTGTGGAGGACCGCCTCGCACGGAGGGCGCCCGATGCTGTGGCGGCCTGGGTGTCAAACGATGGCCAGGAAGGTGATCGCCAGGGAAGTTTCCGCGAGGACCGGAGGTCGGGGAACGAGAATCGCGCGCAGCTAGGGTTTCGCGCGCCGGCGCATCAGGGCGACGTGACCGCGGCCGGTATCCGCAATTCTGAGTGGTGGCCAGAAGACGTGGATCGCGCAATCGCGGATAAAGCAGAACATGATTCTTGGTGGAATGCGGGTTGGACAGAGATGGGGGGATTGGACATTGCCTCGGACTATGATGAACGGGCGGCTCACATCCGGGAAGTTACGCAGCGGTCGCGAGCGCGATGGATCGGAGGGCGCTGGGTCACCCGTGGTGAAGCCGGGGGAGTGTACATCTACGCACGACCCGGGATTTGGGCCTTAGCCTTGGGTCCACCTGATCCCCCGGATTTTCGAGTGCGCGGCCCCACCCTCTTCGAATGGAATAGGACGCTCGATGATTTCCTGGATTAGTCATTCATTGACATTTCGCCAGGAGGCTCAAACTTCAGAGGGGGGGTACTGTTGGGGAAAGGTGCTGAGTGGGAACCGGTAGACTATGGGGAGAGGGCATGAGTAGTGAAGTGGGGAGATGGGAAGTGGGTCGGAGGTCTTGGAGTGGAATAGGTAGGAACGAGGGAGTAAGGGCGTATGAGGGAGTTAGTGGGTAGGGGCCCTAGGAACGCCGGCGGGCGGACGGGTCCAGGTAGGCCGGCCTAGAGGATTGGTGGAGGAAAGGGTGCCAGGATTTGGGGTGAGGAACGGGGTGAAGATATCATAGGGAGTTCGTGGGATTTCATTCTGGAAGGATCGGTCGGGAGGTCAGTAGTGATCGGTGCGAATCTGGATGACAGCGGTGAAGCTGTTCGTCAGCGGATGTACATTCTAATTCCGGGGGATCGAGAGAGTACCTATAAAAGAATAGCATGCTTTGTAATGAATGCTTGGCTTGGGGTCAAGTCTGTCGTGTGGCCTCGGAGGCCGTTTGAGAGCGCGCACCCTCTGCCGGGCATCCGCGAGTGGGCCGGCTGCTGTGCTGCCTATCAAGGGCACCGGCAATTACAACTGTATGGGAAGTTACGGTACAGCCCTGCGATCTTCCCGCCCAATGGCAGGCTGAACATGTAATTATAATTACATATTCAGAAAAACGTCACAAACCGTGACAAAAATGTCCACCTGATCCAACTCCAACAAACACCTATCCGTCACCAACCCACCAATACAGCTTGTCCATGCAGTTCAAGAACCCGGGTATGTCACCCGCAAGCCAAAGAGTGCCCATCTCCAAACAATACGGCCCGGACGGCAAGCGCGAGCA
>CAJHUC010002085.1:0-13357 GCA_905146915.1 Ostreobium quekettii
AACGGACAAGTGGTCTAAGGACATTTGGTCTAAGGACAACTCGTCTAACGAGTTATCCACCCTCAACGCGGCCACGGGTTGGTTGTGTACCTGTGACACAAACTTCCCTGTTATGAATACCACTCGTTTTCAAAGCCATCGCATGTGTTCAAGTGCCCTATGGTGAAGTCAATGGCAACATTGTCTCCGTCTTTGTGTTAGACGGGTTGTCTTTAGACGAGTTGAGTCAACTCGTCTAAACAGCGCCCATTAACTGCATTTAAGCTACAATTACATTCAGTTCCGATAGTGGCAGGCTGCATTCCGAACTGGTTCCTGGGCGCGCTCCTGACGCGCGCACAGGGGGCGGGATAGCACGGGAGGGTGAGCGCCCATCCAGGCGCGTGGCTGGCGGGTGTGCCACGCTTTGCGCAGTGTGCGGCATCGATTGGCAGCTATGGAAAGCGGAGATTCTACCGGGCGCGGAGGTGGATCGACGGGATCAGAGGTAGCCGAACGTCTGCTCCGATCGGCGGCGATGGAGCCGCTAGATCCTCCAAGGGGCGAAAATAGATCGACGGGGGAGGGTGGCGAAAGGGAGAGTCGACCGGTAGACATGGAGCACGGAGATTCTGCAAGTGCCAAAGGTGGATCGACGGGAGAGGCAACCCAATGGCAGCGCCGATTGGCAGCGAGGGAGCCAGCAGATCCTCCAAGGCAAGTAGGTGGATCGACGGGAGAGGCAGGCCAACGCGACCCCATTCCACAATGGGAATTGATTCGTGGACAAAGGGCGTTGAAGTTCCACGCTCACGGGCACCTCTACACAAGGAACCGGGTGGTGGAGTACACCAGTTACTGGCGGTGCGAACGTTGTGACTGCCCAGGGCGTGCAGTTTTGATTGAAGACGTGGCTGCGAGTCACCGGCTTCAGCAAGAATGCGGATGTGAGTGAGTTGTTTTTTGGGTTTAGGGGAATGCGCTGAACGGGTGAGGGCCCTCAGGTCACTGGCTTGAGCTGGAATGCGGATGTGAGTGAGCTGGTTTTGGGGTTTAAGGGAATGCGTTGAACGGGTGAGGGCCCTCAGGTCACCGGCTTGAGTTGGAATGCGGATGTGAGTGAGTTGTTTTTTGGGTTTAGGGGAATGCGCTGGATGGGTGAGGGTCCCCGGGGCACCAGCTGCTTCTGCGATGTGGATATGAGTGAGTCAACTCGGGTCAACGAAATTTAGACGAGTTGTCCATTAGACGTAATGTCCTTAGACCAGTTGTCCGTTAGACAAGTTGTCTTTAGACGAAATGGCCGGCACCCGTACAACTTGGGTGCCGGCCATTTCGTCTAAAGACAACTTGTCTAATGGACAACTCGGATGTTCCCTAAGGGGATATTCCCTAAGAGCATCGTGAGGATATGGAGCATGGGCACGGGGTATTTGAGAAGGGTTGTGCGCCCATTTGGTCGCAGCACAGACCCTCGCCATTGGACACCGAACCGGTTGACCTTGTGAGCTTGTAACAAAGCCGTTGACCGTTGAACTGAGCCCTTGACCCGTGTGGCTGAAGCCCAAGTCCATCCAGGTCGCTGCCCACCGTGTGCTCGGCCTTGGTACCGCGTCGAAGGCTGCGTGCTCGTGCGAAAGGCCAGGCCCTACACAGAATTCTGTGTGACGGGCAGCGCTGCACCTCGAGTGCTGAGCGCTTGTTTGTGCTGCGTGTCGACGATCGTTCTGTGCTCTATGCGAGTGTGGGAAGCAGCTGTGAGCCTGAGAGACCCTTGGTGAACGTCGTTGAGGCGTCTTGGTGAGAGTTGGAGACCGGAAAAGCCAAGTTCTTGGCAGTGTTGGCAGTGTTGGCTGTGGCGAGTGCTGCGAACTTTGTGTCAACGTTGTCGATGAGTCGGTGACTGTTGGACGAGCTGAGGAGCACTGCTGTGAGGTGGAGTGACCTTGGGACATGTGCTGGGGACTGCGTCTTCATGGTCAAGTCCTGAGAGACTTAAAAGAGGGACAGAAAGTCGGAAGCCCTGGAGGTGACTTTGTATCCGGACGATATTTTGGTCTCTCTTGGCGGTGAACGTTAGGCAGCCAATCAAACATGAGAGTGTTGCAGTGAGTTGTGGAGTGAGAAGAAGTGGGGGGAACTGGGGAAAACATTGGGTTGTGCTTTTGCGACCATAGTGCTTGTGAACACAGTTTTGCTTGCTTCTGATATTCCTATTCACTGTGCACGTTTGTTGCAAAGAATCGTTGCAAGTGCTTATCGACAGTTGGTCTCATCGATGCCAAGGGATAACCTCCCTTTGGCAAGGCTGGTAAGGGAGGTCGCTGCCTTGAAGGGGCGCCTTACCTTTCTGTGGGAGGCTGAGCGTGTTCAGAGGGAGCGTGCAGCGAGGGGAGAAAGTGTTGGTGACTTGCCCAGGACTTCTTTTGATTTGCATTCTGGCCCAATTTGTGGCACGGTTAAATATCAAGTGGCTTGTGCTCTTCTGGCTGGAATCTTTGTGGGTTGTTTCCTGTCCCTGAGCGCTCTCAGCTTCGGTCTTTGGATTGGTTCTCCCCTTTGAAGGGCGGGAGAGCACGTGGCCGTGACTCAGCCGCCGCCTAGTCAGCAATCACACGTAATGGCCATGCAATACACAATTTCAACTATGTACCCTTAAACAACTATGTAGACTACATAGTCTTCTAGGATGCATGGTTAAAACTGCATCAATATGTGTACTAAATGTGTACTTTTGGGACCACATTTGTCGAAAGTACACAATTGGATTTTGAGCAGACTATGACTGTTCCATCTGGCTTGTTTTTTCTCTACTACATTTTGTATATGAAAGAAGCTTTCCCAAGCATGTGGCCTGTGTTATTCTAACTGCAAACTTCAGCGCTTTATAGTGTATATGTCATGAAGGCTTTGTTCTGTCAATCGACAATTTTCCTTGTTGGTCGGCATTGTCCTTGTCCCAAGATCTTCCTTGCCAATCTTTCAGTGCGCCTTGGCTAGCCTTTTCCCACTCCCTCCTCCTTTCATGGTGTAGAGCTAAACTTGCATTGGGCGCCATACTTTGCACATGGAGGGCAAGCTGGGCCATGATTGCTGGCCTGTGCTATGCTGCGTGAGACTGTGCAGTCTCGCATTGCAAGGGTGGCAGTCTGGCAACCCGCAACTGTGGCGGCGCTTGCCGCTACTTATGCTTGTGGGAACTGCTGTGTTTCCGGTCGATAACCCCTTGTTGTGGCGAGTCAAGGCGCGACGACTTGGGGCATAGGCACAAAGGTGGTATGCGCCACACCAAAGCGTATGTTGCTGGGCTGGGGAATGATACCGGTCATGTGGGAGGAATACACAACGACTTTAACGAAATGCGCCAGCCACGGCCATCCCATCGGCTTGATCAACGAGCATTGCTCAGAAAACCAATGCAACCCGACTCGCCAAGCCTTTATGCATCCAATGCGCCTGGCCATGCATGGCTGTAGCCCTTGCCAAAGCAAACGCACGTGCCCAACAGTGACGTGGGTGCTTCTCAGTACTTCACGATGTTTTCCAAACATGACAATAGTGTGCCCGCATCGGCAGTGTGCCACATACTAGAGTTGCGTCCGGCATCACAACTGCATTGCTTTGGGTTTTTTGGGCATATAGTGAGGCTGCCATAATTCCTCTCTGTCACTAAAGTCATCCCCTTGCATTCTGAATGCCTTGGGCTTAGGTTACTAAAAAATTCTGGAGGACCCCTAGTTGATGTTTTGGGGTTTTGCCTCATTGAGTACCAACCTACTGGATGAAAATCAGTGTGACAAAGGTGCTGAGGCTGTCAACATCCCCTCTGTATCCTTTCTGGATCTCATAGATCGCCAGTTGAGTGATATACTTGACTTACTAATTTTTTGATGAACCCCATTTATTGGCAACCTGAACAACACCCAATGCTCTAACCAGTTGCAATGTGCAAGAATTGTAGAATGTTGTGAAGGGGGAATAGCATGTACATACTAAGGTGTGAGAATTGGCTTCTTATGGATTCACAGATGGCAGAGCTGATGGGCCAGGCTGAGTGGTTATCGAGATACGGGTTTGGGATTATGGTCTACTGCAGCATGGACTCTCCATCATTGCCCAAAATAGAGAGGTTGGGTAGACAAATAAAGAGAAAATTCTTGTTTCTCAACACCAATTCAATACTACAGTTATAATGATCTACATCATTCACATGGCCATGTGCAACATTTGCAAATATTTGCAAACCAAAAGTGAAAAGAAAAATCAAGGCATTGTTACTTATAAGTGCACATAAATCTTATGAATGCTAGAGAGAGCGTTGAAATCGATGTTTCGGTTGGTAGGGTCCCACTGGCAACTTCAAAGTCTTGAAGGTCAAAATTTTGACTGTGTCCACAATGTAGCTTCAAGATTCACCATGAGCTGTGGCCAGGGACAAATCGCTCCTCCGGTGAGCCACTGAAACTCACCGTAGTATGTGCTTTTGACTGGGCCGCCAGCAAAAGGGACAGATGTGAGCTGGCCATCCCAATTTCTAGATGGCCAATTGGCACCGGCTGCAGCACCTCAATCGACTCTATTACCCGCGATAGGTTAGGTGGGTGACCTGCCTCCATTGTGCTCGCATCTCCCCACTGATTGCTGGCATGCACCTTGGCGATTAAGTTTGGGGTATGTGCCCATGGCCGGCAGCAAGGGCGCACTGGCACGGCCGGCGATTGGGCGTGCGCAACACAAATGCAACACACCCGCCTACCCACCGAATGCACCCCCACTTCCTGGTGCCAGCACAACTTGATCGGTATGTGGTTCAACTCAACCCGCTCGCATCCGCAACTTGCCCCAACCCACCCGTTTCTTGATGCCCTCCCCCATCCACTTGTCGATCAAGTAGCCTCGGCATGTCGTCCACCTCCATTGCCTCGCACCATGCCCTCCACTCCTTGAGGTACGAATCCTTGTGCCTCCTGGTGCCCCGGTTCTCATGGCCAGCCACCACCGCCTGCTCCGTGGCGTCCAACTCCTCGGGTGTGTGGAGCTTACCCTGCACCCCGTCGCCATTGCGGCCGCCCGCCACCATCAGGTCATTTTCCTTGTCGCTGCCTTCCCCCGGCGCTCGCGCTCTGTCACGCGCGCTGTGGGCGCTGCCTTGTCTGTCATCGCCGCCGCCAGCTGGGGGCCTGGACGGGCCAATGGGCGGCGGGGTACGCCGAGAGGCAGGGCTCCCGCTAGCTGCGCCTAGTAGCTCACAGGCCCGGCGCGCTGGTCGGGCATCCGAGCGGCAGACGTGCACATGGAGGGTGGGAGCGACGCACGGCCCACGCGCCTCCGCACCCAAGGGGCCGGTGGGGGATGAGTCGGTGCCGACGTCCATTGCAGTGTCAAGCTTGCCGCGCGCATGGGTGTGTGTGGGCCCCAAGGCCTGAGTGCCATAATCTGGGGAACGGCGGGGGCCAGGGAACGCTCTCTGCATTCCTTGGCAAGGGGGCCCCGTGTGACGTGGCGTTCCCTGGTTGTGCGGGATTATGCTGTAATCCACCTCCCCCTCCCAGCATCAATCCATATGTCGATGTAGGATGACTCAGCAGGATTATCTAACAGCGCTGTACAACCTCAAGATATTTTCAAAGAACACCAAGTAGTCAGAAAGGCAGCGATTGTAATATGTTGCAAAAGGAGATGCTGAAAGTAGTTTTGGGCGACGGGGTAGCCCTAATGGCTGTAAATTGTGGCAGTTTGAATCTTCAAGCTTGAACGCCTGAGGGAGGTTTTGGAACAAGTTATGAGCTTGTTGCCGCTCATCAGCAGCGTTTTTGCGCATGTTGTCACTTTATGTCGATTTTGTGGCAATTACATAATTTCTTAGCGTCACAGATCTTGAACCCATCCACCCCTTGGGCGTCAATTGATGGTAAGCGTACCAAACTCGACATAGTGTCTTCCCCAGTCCCAAGAATTCAAGCGTATTCCAAAACGAGATACTGGAGTATTGTTGAATATAGCAGAGACCGAGGAGTGGCCGCCCATTCAAGCCAGCAAGCACAATGAGTGGGGGAGCGTGACAACCAGAGGGCGCGGGTGCTTGGTTGTGAATGTCCCTGTCTACAAGAGGGAACATGACAACAACGTATCTCGCAGGCACCAACTGGCCATCAGATTGGCTCGGGAAAAGTCTCTGTATTACATATTGAATAGCTGTCTACAGAATAAGGAGCAAAACAATCGCATCCTGAGCAGGCATAGAACAGCGATGATCCCATTTCTGCTCAATCCAAATACACCCAGCAGCTGGGTCTGGTCACGAAGCGCAATCAATTCCCCAACAACGCCCACGTTTATACACCGAGAGAGAAAATAGCCGAGGTGAGACAGTGTGCGAGATATATATATGTGCTCCTCTCGCAAGAAAATCAAGTCTGACACTGACAAGAACCTCATTTGAGCACCTGCTGTGGCAGTGCATTCGTTGGAGCCCATAGGACAGCAACGGATACAGAAGGACTCATGACGCAGCAACAATCTCTACAAAGAATTAACCCATCAATACCAAAGACCAGTGAATTGCAGAGGAGTCATCCGTGCCTAGAATGCCACAGCCGCTTCCACGATTGGCACCTTGGCAGATGTGTTTGGTAGCACTTCCGCATCTTCTTGAACGTCCTTTGTGCTCTCATGCCCCCTATTGATGTAAGCAGAGCACACCTCCACCAACTCCTTATCGAACAGTTCCTATTTCAAGGCACCACACCCATCAATGTCATCAACAGAATCAAGAGCAAACCGACATTCCACTCCAAGGAACGGAACTTTGGGCCAAAAGTCAGAACGTTTATGTGCTGTGTATTCAATAACAATGTTACCCAGCACAGCTGTTGCAGTGAATCATAACACAACTCACCACATCCACAACGTTACAATGCCCTTTCACCCAAACCTTGTCAAATCCTTGACAGACAACGAGCATGCTCAGAATAATTCTCTTGAAAAAGGTCGGGTTAGAGTGACAACATTTGCCACAGAATCTATGTTGCATATGTGGGATCCAAAACCTCACCCTCCATAATCCAGAGAACTAGAGTCAGTTTCATTGATAGTGTGGCGCTGCCAACCCCTGTTCGCCCTCTCAAGGCAAGGGCATGTGTTCCCCTAAGTTCAGCAGCAACACCTAAGCCTCAGGCAGCACAAAAGGTATTGCTCTGGCCAGATGTCAACACACCAGAGTCACCATTCTTTGGGTATGGTGGCCAATCTGCACATTATCTACACATACATTGTATTGGCCATGTCCTCTTTGCAGCTGTGTGCTGCACACACAGCATCGGATGCACAGTGCGATTCGTTTTGAGGAAGCCAGTAGAGGCTGGACTGAAAAAACAGGGCAAGACAAAATATTATAAGCATGCGAAGGCGGATTGCCATATTGTCAACTGTGCTGGATGCCAATGCCAATAACCTTGCCTATATCCTACCGGTTGATCCATGAACACAAAGTGTCCTGCATCTGGGATGGACACAATCTGTTGATCTGAAGCAACCTTAGGGGCACCTTGCTTCTTCCTGAGCCGCTTCAAAGCTCGTTCTGCAGCAGCAGGGTCCATCCAGTCGTCCTCCCCATAGATGAAGGTGACTGGGACTTCCAAGTTTTCCAGGCGGCCCTCGAGAGCATGCACCGCCCAGGCAAAAGGGGTCATGATGTGACGAAGGGCGAACTGGAGCCCATGAAAACGGACATTAGTTGCAAGAGCGAGCACTGTGCAGCTAAGAAACTAAACAGCAAATGCACAAGCAGTAAAATTGCACTCTGAAACTCCAATCCACATAAAGCACTAAATCTGGTGCAGGCCAAGCACTGACCAGAGCAACAACTTAATAGACTATTTCATGGAGAGAGTCAGTTTTGCTCATCGATGCGCTAGCAGGACTCCGTGCAGTCATCTGTCAAGGTGTGGGATATCTGAAGCAATTCTCATCTTCATCCCGAAGGCACTGTATCCGTCTTTGCGGCTCACGTCCGTTCTGTAAAATGAGGCAGAAGTGTTTAAGTACAGCATGATATACCGCCTGCAACAGCATCACCAGCTGAGCACTTTTCTTGGGCAATCTCAAATCACAGTAGGTACTGAAGCCCATCATAAATATGGACATCGTCCTAGGTGTAGGCCAAGGTCTTTTTATGATCACTGCTGTTTCGCTTCTCCTGACAGCCAAGCGCCAAGCACCAGGGCAGAGCATCAAGCACACTAAAGTGTGGTTCCTTGATACAAGGGTGGCATCTTGAGAGCAGCATGCCTTGCGACAATGCTAAAACGCCCCTGAAGCACTGGCCAGCCCTGGGCAACAGAGGGCTGGCAACAGGCTCTTTGTCAGCACATTCGCATTTCCTGTTCCACTAGCTGTTGTCAACTATGCTGAACAAGAAATGTGTTGCTAGCTGTGCACATTCTCACACACCTCACCACTGCCCTTTGCTGCTGTTATTTGATAAAAGTATGCCTGCAGATCTCTGACCTCTTGGGGGTCTGCAACAAGTCCTGTGCAGACAAGCAGGAACTTCAACTCCGGAACCCACAAATATGTTTTGGGGAAAGATGCCCTCTCAGCATCCACAGCAGCAACAAGTTCCCTGCTGGGCACGAGGCAATGGAACAAGCATTAGCTTTGACATTCACTGAGTCAGCACATCAGCTTGCAGCAGAGCAATCTGCTCGTTTCAGAAACCTTTCATCAACCCACCATGGAACCTGCTGCTGACATATGTTCCCACTAGGTCAGGTCCCCATGGACCCAACAGGCGAACAATTGACTGAGGTGTTACGCCCCAAGTCCACATCAGCTTTATAAACCGCCACAGCTGCCCCCTCCACGTCCAAGCAGACCTGACTCTCTTTGGGATACCACTTTCCACTGGCTTGCCAGCCTGTTACCAAACCATGGCAGGCACTCAACAAACAGACCTCTCTCCCATATGAGGCACTATCTGTTTTGGCAACATCCATTCCCATCAACAGCATGGGCAATGGGGTGAGCAGCAAGTGTAGCAGCTTTTCTTCATGCTTGAATGCAA
Organism: Ostreobium quekettii; assembly: GCA_905146915.1. NCBI lineage: Eukaryota > Viridiplantae > Chlorophyta > Ulvophyceae > Bryopsidales > Ostreobiaceae > Ostreobium > Ostreobium quekettii. Next base: position 9,044 of record CAJHUC010002085.1, read on the forward strand.
GCTGCAGAGTTCAGGCCACAGCTGGTGCATACTATTGGATAGGACGACAGGACTGAGTTATGCCAGGTGAGGGGGTACATCAAAACTAACTCGATGCAAAGGAAAGGATACCATTGTGCCAGTGAAGCAGCAACATTTTTGCAGGCCTTGGAAAGCCAAATTGGAACTTATATTAGCACTGAGCAACACAGTTACATCATGTTTGTAATCTTTAATCCAGCAGTTTATCAAACAGAACTGTACGTGTACAGCTATGTCCAGCTCCTCAAATTTGTGCCAGTTCCAACCCCAAACCTTGAACAACAACAGGCAGCAGAAACCGAAGATATGCCACAATTACAAACAGCACTCACAATTGCAGCTGGGCACACAAGAATCAGGTGCTCGACATGCTCAGGGTGTCTCAAGGCATAGGTTGCTGCCAGATAACCTCCTAAACTGTGACCCATGAGAATCATTTTTTTCAGGCCAATCTTTTCCTGCCAGGAAGCGAGTGAAGACACAAAAAAGTCCTCAGCCTCTTCCCTGCTCTTGGCGTCAAAAGTTGGGCGACCTAAAAGATGACAAGCAAGACACATCAGCACAACAGTTATTGAAGTGTGCCCACTGCATGTACAATTTTGCATGCATTGACAGCAGACACCACCAGGGAAATTGCAAGAGAGTATGTTGTTACATATAGTAAACAACGCAAATCAATACTTCATTAAGCGGTAACTAGGGTGTGTGTTGAAATCTTGAATGACTCTGCTGTTGATTGTTGGGGACTGGCCCACATGTCTGATAAGCGAAAGCTCATGCACTTGCCTGACAGCCCAGTTCCCAGCCAGTCCACTGCATATGTGCAGAAATGCTTGGACAAGTCGTCAAGGTTCCTGGATCAAACACAACATAGATGCAAAATTCGATGATTTCAGTGCCCAGCAGACACCCATGAGGAGACCACAGCGATCTCAATTGACTGGCAAGGGGTCGTCTTCCAAAGAGAACAGCACTCAACACCACAGCTATTTGCCACGACAAGACTTCTTCTTGTCACGAATCGGTTTTCGAACATTAATTGTTTATTCCGTTGCTTCAACGACAGTGCAGTAACACAACATCTAAATCAACTCGTATCCAAAGCTTCTGATAATCGAGGTCCAGGGCGTACCTGTAAAGGAAACCAGAGCCTGAGCCGTAGCCCGGCAAACATACCAGTGTGGGATTACTTGCGGCACCGGCAACAATACTGTGGATGAAGTTTTGACTCCCCCCATCCAAACGTGTGTCTTGGATCTGAAGTATGGCCCTGCCCACACATGCACAGCGCTCATGTAGGTACTGCTGCCATGAACCTATGTGCGATTTCGTCCAGCAGAAAAGCGGAAGGATGAGTTGCAGGTGAAAATACTTTTGGCAGCATAACAGCAGTATGGGGGCGGTGATTCCATATTATTCTCCTGTACAATGGAGTGGACATTCTGGTCCCTACGCACTTGCATCTCCCCAGGAGATTGGCTTCCGCCTGAGCCGCCTCTGTAGCAGACGTTCGCCTCCATCGCAAAAGTCTGGTCCACCTGAAACGCAAGACGTCACATCCAGGCGGCAGCAAAAGCTCCAGCCCAAAGCCAGGTTTTGCATTGTTGGCAATCAAGGCAAGCGTCCGCACCCAAATAACGCATCCACGCGGTTTCTGCGCCCACTGACGACATCAAGCACCAATGTCAACAGAACAGAGCACACGCAGGAACCGGGAAGAGGTTGCCCGTGTCCATGGCCTCACGTAGAAGAAGCCCCATGCATGTCATAGCCACCAAACGCGGTGCCACTCTGTCGATTCCACTTCGTGGCTGGACCTGGATACACGCGGGCACTGTGTGCCTGGCTACCTGGAAGCTGGGTGGCGAGTGGCGCCGTCGGTCGGATTGGTCATCGAATACCAGACTGGCGAGCCCTGCGATGTAGGAACAGGGCACGGAATGCGTGGACCCCCTGCTCAGAGAGGACGCTCACGCCTGCGCTATTGTAGTCGCAAACGGTGCGCTGTCCGCCTGTCTCTGTCGTTCTTCTGTCGGTCACCCTCACGCCCTCCTATCAGGGAGAGGCGAGCACGGCTGCGTGCGCGATGACAAACAGGGCCGTGTTGTTCCATACCAGGGAGGTTCTGGCAACGAACGTCGCGTGACTATCCACACATAACACGACGTGATGGTTGCCTCCCCTTACTAAATGATGTTGTGTCTTTTCCATTGCGGCTGCCATCATCACCACTGCAGTGTTGCCCGACGCCTGAAGCTGCTCCGGCGAAACTCGGACCTCACAACTTGCTGACTGGCGCCTGTTGCAGCATGTCGAAAGCACTTTTAAACGCTACTTACAGCTGTTAAATATAATGATCAGCATTATGGGATGATGGATTCTAAAATGCTGATGAAGCTGGGCATGGACGTAAAGGGGGAAGCTAATGCGGTTTCTGGTGTAAAGATTACGGGCTGTAAGGTGAAGTCGTTACAAGTGCAAGCATGAAGGTTCAGCTGCGCGGGGGATGTGGGAGTTCTGGCGTGAAGAAGGCGTCCATAGAGTGTCAAAGAATTGCTGGCTGGAATTGCTCCTAGATTACGAGTTGTTAGGATGAGTGGAGTATGTTTGAGATGGGCAGTAGGGACAGGAAGGATAGAGGAAAAACTATTGGTCATGAATAGAGAAAGGGACAAGGAAAGTGTAAATGATTGTAAAGTTACTTGTGCATGAATGGTGTGCATGAATAGAGGTTGTGAGATATCCGATAAGTGGTAAATATGTGCTGGAAACAACGTGTTTCATGACGGGCTGTGCTAAAAGCATGTTACAACATTACGCAGCCACAAAACTAATGCAAGGGCACCTGTCCCATTCAGAAAAGACAGCCTGACAGTTAAGGCTAAGAAAGGCGTTAGTCGGAGCCCGGCGTGACAGCGGTACCTTACACGTAACAAGTCACTATGACCAAAGGGAAGGAAAGAAAGAACTAGTATTAGGCACTGACTAGAATAGGGAAACAATCAGGTACAGATCATGAGGGTGAGACTGTAAAGATGTACCAGGATGAGTAAGGGACAAGAAAAAATATCAACAAAAGACAAGGTGCTGACATAATGCAAAGCATGGTTGTTCATGATGAATCTTCAGCTGTACTGCACCAACAAGAGTCTCATTAAGGTGCTTATAAGGCAGTTTGGGTGTTATGAGATGGAACTATAGGAGGCTCTGTATGTCAAATCTGCTGCAATCGATTCTTGGGGTGTGCACCTAGAATTACCATCAAAAATATACCGAAACGACTTTGACAATAACGTGGTGTGTGCACTTGGACCTCCTGGGCGGTGGCTGCACTCAACCCCTGGTAGTTCATTAGAAAGATGAGCATATTCATCTGAAGGGAGCTCAGACAAATCTGTCACTCCCTCAAATAGATAGAGAATGTTGTCAACGTTGTGATCTGATGCAAAGAACTAAAAGGTGATGGTTGTGTCGATCCACAAAAGGATAACATAAGTTACTATGACTGACGGGACTGCCATGGTGGTATAGTACACTAAACATCCCTTAAATGGAGCCATCCGATGCACAAGACCGTGTTGTGAGTCATGCTACTAGCTAATATGATGAAACCGGGGGGATAGAATCAAATTGAGGAGTACCACATGACACACTAGAGCACGCGTGGGGGCATTCCGCATGCTGCCCCACGTTGCAGAGGAAGTCATGTGCAGTCATGCACTGTGACAACCTCGGTAGCTATATGATCGTTTGAAGGGGTTCCCTGAGGACCTATTCTTAAGGAATAAGAGTGCATAGGCGAGGCGTTGCAGTGTGAGCGACAAGCAAAGGGAACCGCTGGCCGAGGAGCACTCATCGGGGGCTAGAGAGGTCGTGCGCATGGTGGACCTGGTTGGCGCGCCTCCCATGGGCATGCTGGCCTAAGATGCCGAGGCTCCGCTTCCTCCCACAGTGGGAATCCTGCCCAAGAGTTGTGAATCAATGGCGTGCCATTGACTGTGCAACACTGCCTTTGAGACGCGATGGCGGGGCCGGTTGGGGCTCCCTTTCTGTGGACTATGCCAACAGGAAAAGGCCTCCCATAATGGTGGGTGCGAACGGCCTTTGAGTGGACATGGCAATGGTGTCTAGGATGAATGTCCCAACCCCTTTAACTCAAGTTGCAAGCCTACGTAGTATGCCCTATTCCTAATTTTGTCGGAGCCTAGCACTTCGGCAGAGGTTGCGCCTTCGACTCCAAGTGAATAAATGCCTTGGACGGAAGATCACAACGAGGTATGGATATCCACTATT
>CAJHUC010002086.1:0-74021 GCA_905146915.1 Ostreobium quekettii
GTGTTGTTTGCTGTACAAATGCACCCAAAAGAAGATATACACCAACACACACCTACCTTCTCACCTGCGCTTCCAAATCCTCCCTTCACCAACATCAAGTCCACAGCGTCACAGGCCTCCTCCACAGTCTGGCACACTATGGCACCCTTTCCAGCTGCCAAACCATCTGCCTTCACAACAATGGGCGCCCCCTGGACCCTGATGAACGACTTTGCAGAATCTGCATCCGCGAATGTCTCATGACTCGCAGTTGGGATGTTGTACTTGGCACATAGATCCTGTCAGTCCAAAGCACACCAGTCACATGTGAGCCTTGCACACCTGGACAGTGAAAGAAAGCTGGCCGGTATACGTGACTGCCAGCCGCCATACCTAGGAGTGTGATCTTATGTGTTTGTAGTCCTTGGTATGGTGCCTTCCCAAATTTCTAGTGTTGCCACTTTCGCTTTTGGGTTTGCACAGCACGGAGGCCTCGATGTTCCCCGCACCTTTGGCAGCAGGTGTAGGGCATTTGTGGTTTTGAATGCCGCGCGTTTCTGGTACAGGCACAGGGTGGGGTATGCTGCAAAATGCATCATCAGCATACGGGTTACCAGTCACCTTGAAGACTGCGTATAGTTTCACTTTGCCACACAATATTCCCAAAAAATCAATGCACACCATTGCACAGTATTTTGGCATGCTCATATCCCTCCCATTGCAATACTAATACCATTGAATGGAAATGATCATATTCCTGTTTCTGGCTCCACAACCCCTATTCCTATACCCTTGGTAGTCCCATCTGATTTAGTGTTGTGCATTCTGAGCCACAACAGCCATTCTCTCACTCGCTAATCACCTTCATAAATGCCTTGGATCCCTCCAGCTGAGCAGCAGCCCTTCCAGGGCCAAAGGCAGTTATGCCGGCCATCATCAAGTCATCCGCAAGGCCTGCAACAAGGGGCACTTCAGGGCCAATGGCCACCAGACTGACATCGTGAGATCTGCAAAACTCAGCAACCTGCAACACCAGCAGCAGTGCACAACTGCCTGTCAGAGAGGATTTGGCATGGAATCAACACTTTACACAAACATCCCATCAATGCCATCACATTTCGAGCATGTTCACACAGGGGCTTGAAACCATTCAGTTACAGACCACCTCAGTCGGTTCACTATGGAGCTTCCTTCGCTTTGCATCTCTTGCAGATTCCATGCTTGCCCAGGCTGGATCATCCTGCCTGTTTCTGCCTGCCTGAATACCTGCCTGGAGACTAGCTGTTGAACATGCCAAACATCCAAGGTTATGGTACGCTGCGAGAACAGGCTTTCACCAAACTGAGGAAGAGCCATGACATTCTGTTTGGTGCAGAATCCCCTGAGCTCACTAACTGAACACGCCAGCTGTTGAATCACGAGCTGTATGAATGTCAAATCATCATCAATGGACACACAGCAGCCTATGCAATTTTGCATTGATTGAAGAATTTTCTCGCGAGGTGGACAGTTCACAGGTCAAACACAGCATTCACGCCTGACACTCGCTCATGTTAAATATGCATACCAGTTGCACAGTGGACAGCATTAGCAGTTTGGGATGTTAATCTCCTTCAAATGGCCTGGCACCACTGGAAACTGCTTCAACGTAGCGTTCTCAACAAGCAAACTATTCAACTTCATGGTGAAATTTTCAAGCAAATCATCACAACTGTCAGCTCTGCCTGCAGGATGCTGATCTTTGAAGTTTCCCCAAAACCTGGTTATGCAGGGCTCTGGAAGTACTTGCACGATTCTTGTGAGGATGTTGCGGCAAATGACATTGGACACAATGAAAATATCACTTCCCAGAAGGGGCATATTGAAATGGGCTTTGTGTACAAACGTCACTGGAAAGACTATGCTTGTTCATCCGGTTTAAGCCATCATTCCAGTTAATGATTTTTCCTGATGAAATGCAAACATACGAACAGAGGATGACACAGGATGGAGTTCAATAACATTGACTGGAAAAGACCAATCAGTCCTTACACCGGGAAAGTCACTATAGGACAGCAGCAATCTGGAAATGACACTGCATTTTTGAGCCATCAATGGGCACCAGGTGAGGCTATCGCACAGTCATTTGGCTCTATATGGCTGCAGTGCACTTCAGTCGCATGGTTTTCAGCAGCTTGGGCTGGGTGAGCCAATGCGATCAAGGGCATTTTGCCACATCTGTGGCCAACGCACCGCTGCATGATCGCCAATGTCAAGGGATGGTTCCACAGAGATGCGCGGCTCAAGTGCTATTCCAGCATTGCCCGGTGAGCAAAAGACCTGTTGGCAGGCATCTGACTGGGCCAGCTTCCAGGCCATTGCATGCTCTCGCCCACCCCCTCCCACTACAAGCACATTGACCTGGAGCCGACAGATGCACATTCATTGCTCATGTTAGAACACTTTGCAACAACGGACATTAGTAGTCCCAGCGACGATCATCAATCCTGGATGGGCGACAAATCACATCAAATGGGCAATACCTATGCCATTGACACGCCTACATGATTTGAATCACAAGTGTTGTGAATATCATGCAGGTGGTTGGGCACTGATGATATGATGATGGCACAGTGTGTCATACGCTGGGAGGAAAAAACTCAGCGATTGTTATCGCAGGTATGTCGATCAGAAATCCTCGAACAAAATTATGCAGGTTTGTTGTTTTCATGTGGAGGGATCTGCCCTACCCTGGCTGAGATCACCCCAGCCCAGAGCTGCATGGTTGACTGTTCTAGTCCTCCACATGGATGTTTTCATGTACGTCGTGGTGCCACCACTGTCCAAGCTCAGAGCTATCACAGATCAGCAGCAGCAGACACTGTTTTTGGCTTTCCAGAGATGCACCTAAGGAAATAAGCTATAGCTGAAAAAGGGTGCGCATTTGGCTAAGGGATACGATTGTAGAAGTTCATTGAAATTTCATTAGAAATTCATTGCCATAAATTTCATTAGAAACTCACTGCCATGCATGTAGATACTGAGCGAGCGCAAAATGGATTGTTTCAAGAGCCGAGATTTCACATCGGCGAAATTCAGTTGGCAGAGCCTTGCAGCCTTAAGAAACTGTTGCTGGAAGCTTCGTTGCTGCACGGACCAACTTCCAGGGGCAGCCGATTGCATCCAGATTCAACTCTTGACCACATATACAAGATTGCACGACACTGGTTTGCCAATGGTTTGCTTTGGACTTTAGCGACCATGGATGTCGTGCCCCAGACCGTTTGTGTGCAGACACATCCCAGGAATCGCATTGCAGGCGCAGTGGTTCCGTTCATCCCTTGTCAACAAGTGCCTTCAAAGGGTTCACACTCAATAATGAAGGGCACGAGCGCTGTTCCTTGAAGCTGCTCACGGCAATAAGTGCGCTCTGATGGGCTGTCCCGGGGCGAATGTCCCTGGGGAAGCACTGGAAAAAAGGGTGCAAAAATGGAATCCGCGGCCGCCAGCATCAGATTGCCACGTGATTTCCGAACCCTTTCGCGTATTTCGACGCGGAGACCCCGCGCGCTGCCCATCCCGATGCAAGGCGCGCTGTTGGCACGTCGCACCGGCGCAGGCGTCCACGGATGCGTTCAAGCGCGGAACATGAGGGTCGCCGGTCGCCCCTACCTTCGATCCGACGGCGCAGACGCATGGCCTCCGTTGCGATGATCTTCGCCCTCTGGCGAAGCTCTCGATGCTGCGGCCCGCTCGTGGTGTGTGGGGGAAGAGCACATTCCCAGTCGGGGTTGCGTGGAGTGCGGCGGGCGTCATTGGGTTTTGCAGATTTGCCTTCCCAGCACGGACAACTCGGTGTGCGCGTTTTGTAGGGCAAGGTGTGGCGATTTTCTATGTACCCCGCCGGAACCACGTACTCTGTCATTAAGAGCATCTTTATCGGTCGGTACTATTGCACCGGCGGAGGTATCCATGGACGGTTCTCATTGGCTGCCATGCTCCCTTACTAAAGTGGCATTTGCCGAATAGCACCGGTGTTATTGCTCCCCTGCGCGCATCCGCAATGGTGGGTGCTATGCCAATGCCGAATAGCATCCCTGCAACACTATAAGAGCATCTTTATCGGTCGGCGCTATTGCACCGGCGGAGTTATCCAGGAACGGTTCTCATTGGCTGCCGTGCCACCTTACTAAGGCGGCATTTGCCGAATAGCGCCGGTGCTACTGCTCCCCTGCGCGCATCTGCAATGGTGGGTGCTATGCCTACACCAAATAGCATCACGGCAGCACTACAATGTTCTGCGGGAATAGCACCGGTGCTATTCTGGGGTGCCATTCGGCCCCGAGCGGTGCTATTCGGGGCCGAAATAGCGCCGCTCGGCGCCGAGTAGCTCCGGGGGTGCTATTGGGGTGCTATTGCTCCCCAACCGTTAGAGCATCTTTATCGGTCGGTGCTATTGCACCGTCGGAGCTATCCAGGAACGTTTCTCACTGGCTGCCGTGCCACCTTACTAAGGCGGCATTTGCTGAATAGCGCCAGTGCTATTGCTCCCTTGCACGCATCCGCAATGGCACGTGCTATGCCTACGTCAAATAGCATCACGGCAACACTACAATGTTCTGTGCGAATAGCACCGGAGCTATTCTGAGGTGCTATTCGGCCCCGAGCGGTGTTATTCGGGGCCAAAATAGCGCCGCTCGGCGCTGAATAGCTCCAGGGGTGCCATTGGGGTGCTATTGCTCCCCAACCGTTAATGATGGTTTTTTGACGTGCGGTGCTGTTCGGATAGCCGAATAGCTCCACTGGGACAATAGCACCCACCGATAAAGATGCTCTAAGGATACCTCATTTACCTGATTATGGAGGTTTATAAGCGCTGGAGCGTTTGGTAATTGATTGTGTAGATTATGAGATGTACCCTGCCCGTGCGAAGACGTAGTAATGGTATTGAGGACGTGCGATGCCATGTGAGAGCGTACTGCGAGTACTGTTGATACCAAGTGCCCTTGTGAGGACGAACCGGAAGGCCTGATGACAGAAGATGACCCTTTATGAGAGTGTGTTGAGGGCCCGATGATGCGCCACCCCACACGGCTGCTGGCGATGCCTGGAGGACGGGCTGGACAATTGAAGATGCATCGGATGAGTAGAAGACGTGCCCAGCCCCTGGAGATGAAGTTGGCGACTTTGGAGATGTGCCACACCTCCGGAAACACCCCGAGGCGATGAGTGAACCCACCAGGCTTTCCATGGGAGCGCCGGAGGTGGATTTCTGCATGCTTAGGAGGACGAAGTATGGTGGGTGCCGCACCCGTACGAGTTCTAGTAGTTTAAGGTGGCCGACTACTGCGGGTGTTGCACCATGTGCTTTGGCACAGCGTGGGGATTCAGCGGTTGGTGCCGTGGCTAGAGTGATGGGAGTGGTAGCATCCTGAGTGGTGTGATTCTAAGGGATTAAGGCGGTACAAACGGTTCGGTTGGGTAACTCGGGTCAGTAGTTTAGTGGGCGATATTTCTGCTTTGGGGCTTGGGTAATGCACCCAGTAGCTTAGAACAGGTTCGGGACCCTGGGTATCGCGGGCTAGTACATAGACCGGGACATTCAGTACGTTGAGGCATGGTGGCGCACCCAAGGGCGAGGTAAGGGGTACCGTGTATGGATTTGATGCGACCTTTCGTAGGTGCACGGTACCAGCGCCGCACCAAGCGACGTGGGTTATTTATGGACGAGCAACCTTGCTTGTAACCAACACGCGAACCTTGGGCCCATCTCGTTGTTCCTTGTGTGTCTTTTGGGGATTGTACCCCGCCGAACGATGAACATGCCGCGCTGACAAACGCCCATTGTGGGTGCACTTCGCCGTCGAGTTTAGCACAGACGGGCGAGCGTCCATTTTCGTGCGTGACCGGTTAATTTCCGGAAGATTCGCCATCTGGACGCCATTCCTGCGGTGGTTCGATGCTCGACGCCACACAAGGCGCCATATGGGGATTTCAGCACTAGCAGAAATGCAACGATTAGAAAGAAGCAGAAGGAATGCGCCAATTATCTGGCATTATTATTAGTCCTTGGAAATATCCCGAAAATAGACATTAGGCAGTTGATAAGACTGATGAGGGAACTTTTGCACGGTCCTGATCAAGCAGAAGATCAGAATAGCTGAATTGGACAGCCTGGTTTTTATGCTTGAGAACAGTTTGTTCAGCCGAATCTGTTCCGGTGCAGATGAGAAGATGGCAGAAACAAAGAGTTGGTGTCAAATCCTGCGCCCTGAGACTACCAACCCATCGAGTGGGGTATGAGCGGTGTTGGCTTTGGGTGTGCGATATTTGTGCAATGATGTTTGACTGGCAAGCCTTCTCAGGAGCTGAGCTGGCATTACTTTCCAGCTTTCTGGTACATCACTCAAGAGGACACTGCGTTGCAAGAATCTAAGGCGCCTATGAAGTGACCATACCAGAAAGAAATGGAAAATGAGAAGCGAAACAAGAAAAACCAATGCTTGATTGGGAAAGATAGAAGGTTAGCTAAAAAGGCTACCTGTCAGCTCAATGCGCATCACCCCCCCCTGATCGCCTTCCCACAGCAGTCAGTACTCGAGCAATAGTGGGAGACTTCTGATTTTTAAGAGCTCACCATTTGTAGATCGGTGGAGCAGGTGGTCAGTTGCCATGTTCTGCCCCTGCAATGAACATTAGGCTGCTATCCTAGTAGGTAAAGATAGTTGGCTTGGGTGCTGAAGTGAATGTGGGGATGCAGGTGACATGTGCGTTTTTTGCTCGGAGCTGCGGCCAAAATGCACACACATGCACTCAGCCAGATAGCTTAGGATCCTGCCACACTGAATGGGCCTTCGGGAAGCGGATCCATCTATCAACAGTCTGTACTTCTCCAGACCTAACAGAACCCTGTCTGTGCAGTTCAGCATTCACACATCGGCCCTTACCAATTGCCAAGTTCCGCCTTGGGTGGGTCCAGACGTCTCATAGAACTTCCCAACTCGATGCTGTTGCTTGTGAGGCTGCCATGTAGAAGGTGGACAAAATGGAGCCTGTCACTGGATGAAGGACTGTCTGACTGAGAATTCTTACTCACATGGTGCCAGATACTATGCCACAATCTCCTCTGAAAGGGCAGCCCCAATGTCGTAACTGCCTGTCATGTGCTGTGATGTTGCATCCAACTCCAGAAATTGCTGCTGGTAACTACTAGAATCGACACAAGGACTGGCAATTAGAGGATGCAACACCACATTGCAATTCATTTGCAATATATAATGGACCGTTGAGCGCCGCTTCCTGGTCAGGCCCATGCAATCAGCCGGTGCTCAAAGCACTCTTGCAACGGCGGGTCATCAATGCCTTGAAAATGTAAGTTTCACAACTGTTGTCTGGACCGCCGTGTGGTTCAAACAAGTGACCAAGGAAAGATTGACATTTTGCCAACTTGAAATAATGCATTCGCACAACTAATGTATCAAATGATCAACAAATACGGCACACCTGTGCAACGAGGTTGCCACCAGCTGCATATTCCATCTAATGGGAAAGGCACTAACTAGTTGTATACAACAAATTCAGTGCTGCAATAAGGCACTCACCCTCGCCAGCGCAAAAGCCAAAGTTACTAAACTGAAGGTAGATCGAATTCTCTTGTGTTCCGGACACCTGCCAAGCCAGCCACACAGGCAGCCGCCGTCGCATGACAGCCTCGAATTTGAAAAGCACAATGAAAGTGGGGTTTCTATTCGCCTTCGCTTCCCCGTTTATTCAGATACCCTTTGCACATTTCCTCGCTGGCCTCCCACAGCTTCACAGCCAGCGCCCTATCCAATGCCAGCTCAGATGTTGGCATTATGGCACAGTCCACGTAATACTCCCCACCCTCCACTTCCTTTGCTGTGGCCAAGTACACTTGCGATCCCGCACCCTGGGAGATCGTTCTGTAGCCTGCCATTGTTTTGCGCAGCACCCAGAAGAACACCTTAACTACACGGCGGTTGACGTGCCTGAACGCATCTGTCTGGACAACTCCCGGGTGACAGCACACGGCTGTCACAGCTGACTTTCTGTCCTTCAACCTGCACTCGAGCTCCCTGAAGACAACAGGAACCATGGGTGGTTGTTTTCCAGGAGGTCGGCAGCATATACAACTCTTCGAAGACAGCAAAATGTCACAAACTGTGAGGTATCTTGAACTTTCCGGATCAGAAGTCAGTGGCATTTCTAATATGATAGAATCAGTAAGCGTTGATCGTATTGTACTTGAGGTATCAAGAGGGTTGAGAGGCTCCAAACCTCACCAGATCCAACTAGACAAAATCAAGAGACTGGAAAACCGCGATTGTGGGCAGAGCATTCAGAGTTGCAGTTGGCCGTTCTCCTTCTCAGTTTTTTCCATAGGCTTTTCCAGTGGCAGTCAGGTGTGTGACCAATGCACAGCAGCTCATGTGCTCCGCAATAAACTGTTGACTGCAACATGTTGTGCATGCACCATGAATGTGAGCCAATCTGAGCCAACTTCAGCAAAGGGGGAAATCAGGAAGCATGTCTATCAGAGGCTTCTGCTGTTGAGGCATGGGTACAGCATCATGGCCATTGACGCATTTGACACATCAGCAATCCCCCTTTGCCCTTGCCAGAAGCCAGCTGTAAACAACAAAACCCACACTGTGCCATTGGATCATCTGCTTCAGTCATTGTTCCGACAGTCGACGATTCTTTTTGCAAGCATTCTGAACCGAAAATGTTGAACTTTCATGGTTTGGGCATTCAACATTTCTTCTCCACATCTTCCCACTCATTCTATTGCTCTGCATTGAGGCAACATGCAGACCCCTTGAGCACTATTCTATCACCATTCGTGTTATTTTCTGTTTCCAACCTTTCTGGCTGCACTTGGAGATCCCTCCAGCAGCTTTGCAATGGGATGGAGTCGTAAGAAGCAGTGTTCAGTTGGGGAACTTCCCCACTACATGACATGCCAGCGCTGCCGAACAACTGCACGAATCTGTTGTCAGAATACTGTGTGATGGCAGTTCAGAATTGGGTTTGGTCAAGTGACAAAGCAAATTTCCCCAAAGGAGTGCATTTTTGTGACCTGGCACTCCACTGCCTCAGAGTGAGGTTCACCCAGATTAATACTGTCGCGGCATTTCACGCCATTGGCTGCTCCAAGCTGTCCAGGGGCGCGCCCCCTGCCGTCCTGAAGCTGGCCCCACCTGGTGAACAGGATGTTGGCCAGCTTGGACGACCCGTACGCCTTCATGGCGTCATATCCCTTCTTGCTGGCACCGCCCGATTCGAGCCGAAAACCGCCGGGGTATGGCGTGTGGTGCGATGCCGAGGAGACGGTGACCACACGGGACTGCACCCCGGACGCCTTGGCGGCGGCCTCCAGGTCGGGCAGCAGCAGGCGCGTCAGCAGGAAGTGTCCCAGGTGGTTGGTGGCGAAGTGCATCTCGTGGCCATCGGCGGACAAAGCGAACGGAGCGCCGGCCATCCCCGCGTTGTTCACCAGCACGTTGGGCGCCAGGCCCGTGGCCCGAAAGTCATCCGCGAACTTCTTCACGGACGCCAGGCTGGAGAGGTCCAGCTCCATGAACCGCAGCTTGGCGCCAGGGTTTCCTCCCCTAATCTCCGCCATCGCCACGTCCGCCTTGGCCTTGCTGCGCCCGGCCATCACCACCTCCGCGCCTCGCAGCGCCAGCACGCGCGTCGTCTCCTTGCCGAGCCCAACATAAGGCCCTGTCACGATAACCACGATGCCTTTGCCATCCCAGTCTTTGACCACCTCCTCCGCCGTAGATCGCCCTGTAAATTCGGACACCTTGACGCCCGACGACTTCCCAGAGTCGTTCAGCAACTTCAACATTCCCATAGGCTTGGACCGTCCCCCCCTGGTGCTGAAATGCGCCATCGCGGCTTCGCCCCCAGGCAGGTGCAGTCAGGAGGGGGCGCAGGTGGCGCGGAAGGACTCGTAATTTGTATCCATGACCAGGTGTTAGCATCCAACCCCCAACCTCAACGGAGCGTAATCGAGGGAAGGAACGGATGGTGGGGAGGGATGTCTGTGGCTGGTGCTGGGCTGCGTTGCCCAGACTGGGCCAAACCACGTCCCCTGCGATTCGCGCATCAATGATGTCGATCGGGTCGGCGTGGGTGCCGCTGAGGGAGAATTTGGCAGGAGGCCCGCGAAAGACCGTGGGGTTGACAGGCTGCCGTTGGGGCTTTCAGCATAGGATCGCCGGGGATACCCATAGGATATCCATAGGATCACCGACATCGCGAGCCCCGATCACAGAAGCGATCGAGAAATCAAAGCCGCTCTGGTTTCTAGATTGAGTCAGCTTGCTCCCAGGCGGGCCAGAGCGGGTTCCGGTGACGCCCGCCAAGGGCGCCCCAAGGCCCAGCGCCAGGAACGGGCAGGCGACGGCGCTGGTCGGGACGGCCGCCTTTGTGAGACAGCATCTCGCAAGGTGGCCTACACACGCCGGGGCGCCGCATAGCGACGACGAACTTGGCCGCCGGCGCTTTCCCAGGGCGATGCCGGCTGGGATACATGATGGAAACTGCGATTGACCAATCACACAACAAAACCATGGGCTTTTGGCATTGGCAGCTGTGCGAATTGGGGACGGGCCTGCCTTTGCGGCGTTTTGCAGGCTACGGCGGTCCTCGTTCTTCGCATCGCTGAGGCAAACGCGCCTCGAGCTGTCCAAGGAACGCCTGTTGGCGCCAATCGCTAGTCGCCCCCACCTGGTGCAGGCCCATGTCCAGGCCGCTGGCTCCCGTGCAGAGGCCGACAAGTTTCAGCAATAGCATTGCCCACTAACAATATGGTGTTGTCAACAGTGTGGTGTCTTATATTGTCACTTGAACACGGCGATGCTGCTACCTGTGCACTGCATCTTACATCATTACAAGCCCATTTTTGGGCATTTCAAGATCAATGTTTTAAAAAATTCCTCTGTGTACTCCTTGGATCAGGGGTCTATATTGCATTAGTATCCACCGATCATTTGGGGGTCCAATACACGCCTACTAATACCATGTAAATACGGTAGTATGTGTACCGCAGATCATAGAGGATAGCACCCTCCAGCGTTGAGCATCAAGGCTGGAGTCAAGAATGCTGAAGGGGGGGAAGGGGGGGGGGGTCTGGCTATGTTGCGTAACCCCGCGCTAACTTGGGTAACCCCTGCGTTTCGCATCAAGCAAACAATCGGTTACGACTCTACATTACCAAATTGACCACTAGACCAGTTTAACACACTAAATGCGAACCCAAGATAGGACGCCAATAACCATGAAGTGGGAGGACGTCACCGTAACATTTTTGCGCATTCCTGCACTGTGTCGCAATATCTTTTGACAGTGAATGGGGATATTCCATTGGCGAAGTTTTACAAAACCCCCGCGCTGCCTAATGCGCTCTGCAGTGGTGGCCATGTTCAACAACGCTAGGGGCGCTATCTAATGACCCCCGCGCTATTCAACACCCCCTGCGTTATCCTCCCCGATCTGCAGTACATCAAGCTTCCAGTTGGTCCGCTTTGTATGCATTCTATTTAGGCCATTCACTAATCGCCCTTCACCAAGTCCTTGTCTCACTTCCTGTGCCTCTGTTTGTGTACACAATCATGTACACACATATCTGTATACCTCTGTACGTATGTACTTTCTTCGAAAGGGATCATGGTGACGCCATCGCTGAGGCATAATCGGGCCGCTCTTGCAACATTGTGTGCAAGCCATCATTGGCTCGAGGGCGTGAGGGATTACTAAAATTTGACGGCTGTGATTTGGGAAGAATATCATTTCAGACCATTTCATATGACCAAGGGAACGAACGAAGTGCAGTCAACCCACAGTGAACAATGAAATGATCCAAATTTAGTCCAGTCAAAATATTATATTTTGCACAACCACTGAATCAAACAATCAAAAACAAGGCACCCTTGTGGGCAGGGGTACCCCTGCGGGGTAGCAGGGATACCAGGGTGGCCACCGGTGGCCACCAGCTGCCTATTTCATCTAACGGGGGGCAGCAACAATGTATTGACGACAGCAAATGTAGCACTGCAACGAGACGCTCAACTTCGCCAGTGCAAGCACCAAAATCACTGCACAGAGCGTAGGTCGAAACCTTGTGTCTTCTGGACAACAGATGAGCCACGCAAATAGATGTGGCATCCTTAGGATTCTGAATTCGGGAATTTAGCCCAATTGCGGACTTCTAGTCACCTTCGCTTCCCCATTTTTTCTGGTGTTCCTTGCATATTACCTAACTAGCCTCCCACAGCTGAACAACCAGCCATCCAACGAGAGCTCAGATGTGGGCATGATGACACAATCCATGTACTTCCTCCATCCCAAATCAAATGACCCAACAGATTTCAGCACTGCTTTTCCACCGCAAGGTTGCTTCCTACCTTATAGCAAGGCACATAAGTCTAGAGTATGCTATCAGAATTTCAGATGATTCTACGAAGTACAATGTTATTGCCGTCAGTTTGTATCCACGTCACTCACCCCCTGAAAACCACGGTGATCCACAGCCTCTCGGAAACTGGGGTTTTCTGATATGGTGAGGGCTGCCCCTTTGAGAGAGTGAACCACTGCCACTCGAGAAGAGCTGGCCATAGCGATTAGACTGAAGTTCGGCACAATCATTCTCAACCCCGGGGAGTAGTGAACCATCTTCCAAACGGCCTGACTCCACATCTCGCTTGGACGTATGGTGTTGTGGCCAATTGCGCCACGATGGATCAGATCCCAGGGGGGTGTTTTTACCCAATGATCGACGGGTCGCCACCGGCGCTCTGCGGATGCACCACAGGCCTGGTGGGGCAAGCGCTCAGTCCATGCGATGTGGGCCCTTCTTTTTGCATGGAGATCGGCCCCGGGCGGCCGCTTGGTGTCCGGTGGAGGCATGGAGGCGGAATGGAACACAGATTGATAGGAGCAGGTTCACACAGCTTTTGCGGCCCCGTGGATTTGAGGTTTCCACATAGACATTACAACAATCAACCGCATCATCACTGCAATTGTCCCATTGTACTTTGTACATCACCCGTCGCCACCCACCGGCCTAGTACTGCCCCAAACGCATACAAAATGCAAGAAAACATCCAGAATGACCGAGCTGCCTTAACCCCAAGTGGGCACACAACATGTGGGGGTATCCCAAAAATGCTTCGCAGAGCTGTGAAAACATTTTGGGAGCAAGTAGACAAGCCCGGCCCCCTCAACGGCATCACCAATGCAAAGGTAAGTGCAATAGACTTCTGTAGCGGCTCAGAAGCTACATTGATGTATGAATATCAGTTTCGTAATGTGAAAGAAAAAGTGTTGGCGATCGTGTTGTACAAGTGCTGGAACATTTGGGGCATGGCGATGGTGATGGCAATCCCAAGGAGCACTTTGCGCCGAGCACTGCATGAAATGAACGCTGGGCACACAACTAGATGGATCAAGCCGTGTTTTTTGGAGATGCCAAAATCAATAGGCCCGCTTTTGTAATGTCCAAAATCGAGAAGAAAGGAGATATGCATATTTTGGGATTGCCAGGCCACCATTCATATTGATGAGAAGTGGTTTTACCTATCCAAAATGCAGAACGTGGTGTGGTTTCCGGTTGATGTATGGGTGATATACCTGCCGAGGCGCCTAATGAGGCTGCGGGGCCTTCTCTTCCAGATGGGTGGCAGGCTTTTCATGGTGCGCATGTCTTTGGGTATGTTGCATGAGACAAGGCCACGGGAATGGCTGGGCGTGGGGTGGTTGTGCACGTAATGGGTGCGCGATACTGTGCAACCTGCAGGCGCAGCCGTTGGGGGCGGGAGAGCGGGCAGCGATGGAATTACATGCTGCCATGTAGGATCAGTCACATGACCCCCTCTCGCAGCGGTATGCAATTGAGAGATCAACACTTGAATGTAATTGTGCAAACAATATCTCATTCGCCTATATAATATCAATGGCTCTTAAGCACTGACGATGTAATTGGCCATATCTCCTGTACCCCTAATACGTTTAGGGTGAGGCAAAGACATATAGAAAAGTTAAAAGCCTCCTCTATCAGATTTGGGTACAATCTCTTGTTTTTTATCATTTCTTAATGTGCCTTTAGAGTAAACCACCTAACACCTATTGGTCTACACAACAGAGTAGGATTGGATATTCTATGATGGGGGGAACTTCATAAAATTTTTGTGGAGCAGCATGAAAAATAACGCTCTAAAATAAATGCGAAGTAAAAGCATAGCGGTAGAATTATTTCAAGAGCAAGGATTGAATATTATATGGTAATCAGTCCGTCCTCAAAGCGCTCTTGCAACATAATGTGCAAGCCATCATGGCGTCGAAGACGCAAAGGATCTCTACAGATTGGCGACAGGGATCTGGTCCCTACATCATTTCCGACATTTGACCAAAGGAACGGTTGGGGTATAGTCGACCGAGAATGAGGAAATGATCAAAATTTAGTCCACCTCAAATTTTGCATATCCCACAACCAAGGAATCAAAGGATCAAAAATATGGCACACTTGCGCAGAGGTGGCCACCAGCTGCGCATTCCATCTGATGGCGACGGCAACAACGAGCAAATGCAACGATATGCTCTGGTAATCAGAACTTTCTGCGGGCTGCACAATTGGAGCACTAGGTCACCAATAGCCCTGCATCGCATTTCTTGTGAATGGTCCCCGACGTTGGAAAGGCTCAGGGACAATTCACTTCGCTTTCATGTAATACTGGAATTTCAACGACAAGCTCACTTTCGCCAGCACAACCACCAAAACTACTGCAATGAACCAAAATCGAATTCCTGCGCCTTCCGGACAACAGCTGACCCATTTGGTTAGCTGCCGCAGCCCCAAGACTCTGAGATCTATAATTCAGCGCCACTGTGGATCTCTAGCTGCCTCGGCTTTCCCACTTTTTGGAGTATTCTTTGCACATCTCCTCGCTCGTCTCCCACAGCTTGACTGCCAGATCCCTATCCAACGCGAGCACAGACGTCGGCATTATGGCGCAATCCATGTAATACTCCCCACCGTCCACTTCCTTTGCCGTAGCCAAGTACACTTGCGATGCAGCTCCCTGGGGAACCGTCCTGTAGCCTGCCGCCGTCTTGCTCAGCACCCAGAAGAACGCATCGACGAAAATACGGTTAAGGCGCCTGAAGGCGTCTGTGCGGACGACTCCCGGGTGACAACACACCGCGGTCACGGCCGATTTTCTGTCCCTCAACCTCCATTCGAGTTCCCTGAAACGGTAGGAAGCATTTTATTTTCAGGAAAATCCCCAACTGGTGACAGTAAACGCGCTGACGCAGTGTCTGCTTCTGATGATGACGTAACGGAGTAAAAACCGTTGTCCAGAAAATTGGCACATGCAGCGCGCAAAGTCAGCAAATCTTCACAAATTACAAGTCAATGTCGAATTTTCAGCGGCATCAGTAAATGCGTCACAGCCATGAAGCATGGATGGTATCTATAAGGCTGAGAAGCTTCGTACGCCACAAACTCTATCCTAGACACAGACAAGAGGAAGGAGAACTGCAATACACCTAGTGGAAAGCAATTAGCCAGTGCGTTTCCTTTGGTCTTCTCACCGGCTTTGGCGCTGGCATTCTGAAGGGTGGCCAATGCGCAGCAGCAGCTGTGCTGCAGGATAAACTGCTGAATGCCACATGTCGAGCTTGCGAGATGAAGGTGTGCAGATGTTATTCAACTCAAGCAAAAGGGTGCTGAGAATCTGAGATTAAGCTCTCCAGAAATTTATGCTGCCGCGACAGGAAGAAACCGCGTCAAAGGCAGATTTCCATTAGATGCATCATCAATCCTTCTTTGCCCATGCCACCGCCTAGTTTTAAACAACAAAAGTTCACAATTTTGGCCATCTTCTAGCCTTTCTGTCATATTTCTTATTCTTCCATATGTATTCTTGCATGCTGTTTGAATTGGTAATGGCGACCTTTCATTGTCTGGGCGTCCTGCCTTTCTTTTGGCAAACTACCGACTAGTTCAGAACTAGTAGGTAGAATCTACCGATCACCAGTCATGCTACTCCCTGTTGGCCACCTTTCTGGCTGCGCTTGGGGGTTGCTGCAGCAGCTGTGCAGTGGAATGGAGCATTAGTGAAAAATTGCCAAAATTCCCACTGCCCCGAACAACTGCGTGAATCAATTCACACATTGCTGGTGCAGGCAGCTCCGAAGTTGAGCCTCCCTGGAGGTGCAATTTCCGTGAGCCAGCGGCGCCCTCCATGGCTCGAGAGCCTCATTGTGATGCTCACTCAGCTCAAATAATGGTACACCACTTCACTCCAAACACTGGCGCACTACCTCACTTCACGCTCTCTGCCGGCCTGCGGCCAGTCCCCCACCTGGTGAACAGGATGTTGGCCAGCTTGGACGACCCGTACGCCTTCATGCCGTCGTAGCCTTCCTTGCTGGGACCGGCTGTTTCGAGGCGCAGACCACCGGGGTATGGCAAGTGGTGCACCGCGGACGACATCGTGACCACGCGGGACTGCACCCCTGACGCCTTGGCGGCGGCCTCCAGGTCGGGCAGCAGCAGGCGCGTCAGCAGGAAGTGGCCAAGGTGGTTGGTGGCGAAGTGCAGCTCGTGGCCATCGGCGGACAGGGTGAAGGGGACGCCGCCCAACCCCGCGTTGTTCACCAGCACGTTGGGCGCCAGGCCCGTGGCGCGAAACTCGCCTGCGAACTTCTTCACGGACGCCAGACTGGACAGGTCCAGCTCCATGAACCGCAGCTTGGCGCCCGGATTCTCTTTTCTGATCTCGCCGATGGCCGCGTCCGCCTTGGCCTTGCTGCGCCCGGCCATCACCACCTCCGCGCCCCGCAGCGCCAACACTCTCGTCGTCTCTTTGCCGAGCCCCACGTACGGTCCTGTCACGATCGCCACCTTTCCCGTGCCATCCCAGCCCTTGGTCACCTCCTCCGCCGTCGATTGCCCCGTGAATTCGGACACCTTGATGCCCGACCTTTTCCCTGTGTCGTTCAACACCTTCAGCTTTCCCATCGGCTTCGCCCGTCCTCCCCTCGTGCTGAACTGCGCCATCGCGGCGTCGCCCACAGGCTGTTGCAGTCACAGTACCAGCGGAAGTTGCAGTCCGTGGGTCGCAGGACTCGAACAAAGCGCCAGGAGGTTGGGGCACCACTTATGGGCGCCCACTTGGTCGTATGCACCAATTACGTCACGCTGGAAGGGCTCGTAAGTTCTTGCGGCACTCCTCGCGTTATGTTTACGAGGGCTGACGCCGCTGTCCGCGAGCAGCGTCCCATTGCTTCACGGTCGTGTCGTGCTTACGTGAAAGGGCGGTCCCTTGCGGGGATATTCCGTACTGTTGTGGTATATTACGTTCTATGACATTCACTGCACAGATGGAGCCGTGAAGGATGGGCTTACTGGATGGACTAAACGGATACAATGGACATAACAGATGGTTAATTTGCCGCTGCCCCAGGTGGCTCACTGATTTGAGGGCATGAAATTAGCCGCGCTGTCTTTCATGTGGATCCCATCTTGTTTCGAATACCTAAACCACTGACCCACTGACTAAAGTTGGCCTTCTCCTCGGAAGAGGATGGGTTCCGCACCGACAACACAGAGGGACTAGTACATTCTGCTGCTTTTGCTTCCCACATATACCATCCATCTTGGCATGATGTTCTTACACCCGTCCCCATTATGCAACAATACCCAGCCAATAAATTCAAAATTGGTTGCTGAAATCTAGCTTTACCTCCACTTCCAGCTCCTCACTATCGATGACGCCTTTCGGTTTGAGTCTGACACAGTGGGCACAGGGGATCTGCGCCACCAGAATTCCCCTAACACTGCCCACAATTCCGCACCTACATTCGCCTAGCGTACAGTCCTGGAGGTGGAGCTGGACAGCTTGAACATTCATCGGGATAAGCTGCCAGGGCACAGGTGGCCTGCATGGAGACGTACGGAGACGAAGACCTCTCTGTGGGCGTGCATCTTTTATACTTTTAATTTATGTGTTGTGGGGATTTGTGGGATTAGATGTGGTTGTCAGAGTGGGACAGGGAGTGACTGGACCCTTTTGGATGCCCCTTCGGGCATGGATACGGTTGCGGGTCCTGGCCATTTTGGGTGAAGTGGCCTCCTGGGGTGAACTTTTCGGTGACCTTTGTTTTTGTCGTATGGATATGTGAACGCTCATGTATAAAGCTGCGGGGGTGTGCAGTGTAGCCGCCCCCAGTCTGTAAGAGTTTTTGCCTTGCAATTGGTGTACCGAACAGGCCGCCTTGCGTGACGAGTGTGGGACATGAAGGTCGGGCGAGTGAATCCTTTGCAAGGGAGGAACTCAGTGTCTTGTGAAGGAACAGATTCCCGTGTGATTCGCAGACAGCTCAGGTATATGGTGCTTGCGCATGTCAAAGTCTGCTGCGTTTACACTGAAGGGTGGTGCCGTGTATCAGCACAGATCTTTACAATGCAGCTTAGGCAATTCACTGATCGCCCTTCACTAAGCCCTTGTCTCACTTTCTGTGCCTCTGTTCATGTACACAATAATATACACACATATATGTATACCTTTGTACGTATGTGGCTGTTCGTGGTCTTCCATACCATTGCTCTAGGCTCTTTTCCTAATCTTCGAAAGGGACCATGGCGACGCCATAGTTGAGGCATAATCGGGGTGCTCTTGCAACATAGTGTGCAAGCCATAGCTGGATCGAAGGCGTGAGGGATTCCTAAAATTTGACGGCTGTGATCTGGCAAGAATTTCATTTCAGACCATTTTATGTGACCAAGGGAACGAACGAAGTACAGTCAACCCACAGAGAACAATGAAATGATCCAACTTTAGTCCAGGTAGATTATTATATTCTGCACAACCACTGAGTCAGACAATAAAAAACAGGCCACCCTTGTGCGCAGGGGTACCCCTGCAGGGTACCACGGGGATACCAGGGTGGCCACCTGTGGCCAATAGCTGCCTATTTCATCTAAGGAGGGCGGCAACAATGTATTGATGACAGCAAATGCAGCACTGCAACGAGATGCTCAACTTCGCCAGTGCAAGCACCCAAATCACTGTACAGAGCGTAGATCGAGCCCTTGTGTTTTCCGGACAACAGATGAGCCATGTAAATAGCTGCCGCAGCCTCAAGACTCTGAATTCGAGATTTTGACGCCATTGCGGATTTCTAGTCACCTTCACTTCCCCATTTTTGCAGGTGTTGCTTGCATACTTGCCCACTAGCCTCCCGCAGCTGAGCAACTACCCCCTATCCTACGCGAGCTCAGACGTGGGCATGATGACACAATCCATGTACTTCCTCCATCGCAAATTAAATGACCCAATACATTTCAGCACTGCGTTTCCACCACAAGATTGCTTCCTATCCAAGAATGTACCCTTAGCAAGGCACATAAGTCTAGAGTATGCTATCGAAATTTCAGATGATTCTACTTGGCACAATGTAATTGGCGTCAATTTGTATCCACATCAATCACCCCCTGAAAACCACGGTGCTCAACAGCCTCAGGGAAACTGGGGTTTTCTGATATGGTGAGGGCTGCCCCTTTGAGAGAGTGAACCACTGCCACTCGAGAAGCGTTGGCCATGGCGATTACACCGAAGGTCGGCGCAATCATTCTCAAGCCCAGGGAGTAGCAAACCATCTTTCAAATGGCCTGACTTCACATCTCGCCTGGACGTATGGTGTTGTGGCCGATTGCGTCGCGATGGATCAGATCCAAGGGGGGTCTCCTTGCCCAATGATCAGCGGGTCGCCGCCGGCGCTCTCCGCGGATGTACCGCAGGCCCGGTGGGGCAAGCACTCAGTCCATGCGAGGTGGGCCCTTCTTTTTGCGTGGAGATCGGCCCCGGGCGACCGCTTGGTGTCCGCTGGAGACATGGAGGCGGAATGGAACGCAGATTGATAGGAGCAGGTTCACACAACTTTTGCGGCCCTTCGCATTTGAGGTTCTTACATAGACACTACAACAATCAACCGCATCATCACTGCAATTGTCCCATTGTACTTTTTACATTACCCGTCGCCACCCGCCGGCCTAGTACAGGCCCAAGCGCATACAAATACAAGAAGACACCCAGAGTGACCAAGCTGCCTTAACCCCAAGTGGGCACACAACATATGGAGGTATCCCGAAAATGCTTCGCAGAACTTGAAAACATTTTGGAAGCAAGCAGACAAGCCAGGCCCCCTCAACGGCATCAACAATGCAAAGGGAAGCGCAATAGACTTGTGTACCGGCTCAGTGATGTGAAAGAAAAGTGTTTGCGATCATGGTGTACAAGTGCTGGAACGTTTGGTGCATGGTGATGGTGATGGCAATCCCAAGGAGCACTTTGCGCCGAGCACTGCATGAAATGAACGCTGGGCACACAGCTAGATGGATCAAGCCGTGTTTTTTGGAGATGCCAAAATCAATAGGCCCGCTTTTGTAATGTCCAAAACCGAGAAGAAAGGAGATATGCATATTTTGGGGATTGCCAGGCCAACATTCATATTGATGAGAAGTGGTTTTACCTATCCAAAATGCAGAACGTGGTGTGGTTTCCGGTTGATGTATGGGTGATATACCTGCCGAGGCGCCTAATGAGGCTGCGGGGCCTTCTCTTCCAGATGGGTGGCAGGCTTTTCATGGTGCGCATGTCTTTGGGTATGTTGCATGAGACAAGGCCACGGGAATGGCTGGGCGTGGGGTGGTTATGCACGTAATGGGTGCGCGATACTGTGCAACCTGCAGGCGCAGCCGTTGGGGGCGGGAGAGCGGGCAGCGATGGAATTACATGCTGCCATGTGGGATCAGTCACATGACCCCCTCTCGCAGCGGTATGCAATTGAGAGATCAACACTTGAATGTAATTGTGCAAACAATATCTCATTCGCCTACATAATATCAATGGCTCTTAAGCACTGCCGATGTAATTAGCCATATATCCTGTACCCCTAATACGTTCAAGGTGAGACAAAGACACATAGAAACGTTAAAAGCCTCCTCTATCAGATTTAGGTACAATCTATTGTTCATTATCATTTCTTATTGTGCCTTTAGAGTAAACCAGCTACCCCCTATTGGTTTACACAACAGAGTAGGATTGAATATTCTATGATTGGGGGCACTTTGTAGCACCCAGAGTTTGGAGCAAATAGTTGATTCCCAAAATATGTTTTGACGAATGTGGGAAGGCTACCTACGAGGGTAGATGGCATTTTTTTCGAGGGCCCCATCGGATCTAGTCATTTTTTGTGAGCCCCTCAATTTTTGTGCAAACATATATGGTGATATACTGCCACCGTCCTCGGCCCTTCGGCATCCCGGAGCCGCAGCGGCCCCTGCCCCCAGGGAAGACACACATCCCCGTTCACTTCCCTGCCCATTCTGGAGGTTGCCGCACTGGCGCACGCCCCCACTATGTTTAGAGTGTCAACAAGTCCATAAATTGATGGCGAATAAAGCATCCATATTCGGCAAATTTTTTATTCCACCCCTCCCATTGGCAATAGGCAAGTGCCGACGGCCGGCAGGCGTTGAACAGTTGCAAGATTGCGGTTGCCAGTCGTTGGTGGTTCGGTTAATAGTAGCCATGACCAGTATACCTGTTATCAATATACTGCGCTATGCAACCCCAAGCTGTGCTCCGGGCTCATTTAGAATCCTCAATAAGGATCATGGTGACGCCATCGCTGAGGTGTGCACTTATGAATCTAAGCCCTTCCGCATAATAACGCAACGCCTCGGCCATTTTTAAGGAGAAAACTTCATAAAACTTTTGAGGAGCAACATAAAAAATAACCCTCTAAAAGAAATGCGAAGTAAGAGCATAGCGGTAGAACTATTTCAAGAGTGAGGATTGAATATTATGTGGTAATCAGTCCGTCCTCAAAGCGCTCTTGCAGCACAATGTGCAAACCATCATGGCATCGAAGGCGCAAAGTATTTCTAAAGATTGACGACATTTGTCTGGGCCCGATTTCATTTCCGACATTTGACCAAAGGAACGGTCGGGGCATAGCCGGCCGGGAATGAGTAAATAAACAAATTTAGTTCTCCTGAAATCTTACATATTGCACAACCAATGAATCAATGGATCAAAAATATGGCGCACCTGCGCAGAGGCGGCCACCAGCTGCCTATTCCATCTGACGGCGACGGCAAACAACGAGCAAATGTAACGACATGCTCCCCTTCGCCAGCGCAACCACCAAAACTACTGCAGTGAACCTAAATCGAATTCCTGCGCCTTTCGGACAACAGCTGACCCATTTAGTTAGCTGCCGCAGCCCTAAGACTCTGAGTACTAGAATTCTGCACCACTCTGGATTTCCAGCTGCCTTAGCTTTCCCATTTTTTCAAGTATTCTGTGCACATCTCCTCGCTCGCCTCCCACAGCTTAACTGCCAGGTCCCTATCCAGCGCGAGCTCTGACGTCGGCATTATGGCGCAATCCATGTAATACTCCCCACCGTCCACTTCCTTTGCCGTGGCCAAGTACACTTGCGATGCCGCGCCCTGGGGGACCGTCCTGTAGCCTGCCACCGTCTTGCTCAGCACCCAGAAGAACGCATCGACGAAAATACGGTTAAGGCGCCTGAAGGCGTCTGTGCGAACGGCTCCCGGGTGACAACACACCGCGGTCACGGCCGATTTTCTGTCCCTCAACCTCCATTCAAGTTCCCTGGAACGGTAGGAAGAATTTTCTTTTTAGAAAATTCCGCAACTGGTGCTAATATAAACGCATTGACTCAGTGTCTGTTTCTGATGATGACGTACTGTAGTAAAAACCGTTGTCCAGAAATTGGCAGCACATGAAGCGCGCAAAGTCAGCAAATCTTCACAAATTGCAAGTCAATGTCAAATTTTCAGTATCGGACTCAGCGGCATCAGTAAATGCGTCACAGTCGCGAAGCATGGATGGTATACATATGGCTGAGAAGCTTCGTACGCCACAAACTCTATCCTAGACACAGACAAGAGGAAGGAGAACTGCGACAGTGGGCAATACACCTGGTGGAAAGCAATTGGCCAGTGCGTTTCCTTCGGTCTTCTCACAGTCTTTGGCGCTGGCATTCTGAAGGGTGGCCAATGCGCAGCAGCAGCTATGCTGCAGGATAAACTACTGAATACCACATGTCGAGCTTGCGAGATGAAGGTGTGCAGATGTTATTCAACTCAAGCAAAAGGGTGCTGAGAATCTGGGATTAAGCTCTCCAGAAATTTATGCTGCCGTGAAAGGAAGAAACCTCGTCATAGGTAGACTCCCATTAGATGCATCATCAATCCTTCTTTGCCCATGCCACCGCCTAGTTTTGACCAACGAAAGTTCACCAATTTGGCCATCTTCTAGCCTTTTGTCAGATTTCTTATTTTTCCCTATGTATTCTTGCATGCTGTTTGAATTGGTAATGGCGACCTTTCATTGTCTGGGCGTCCTGCGTTTCTTTGGGCACATCTACCGACGCGTTCTACCGATCACCAGTCATGCTACTCCCTGTTGGCCACCTTTCTGGCTGCGCTTGGGGGTTGCTGCAGCAGCTGTGCAGTGGAATGGAGCCTTAGTGAAAAATTGCCAAAATTCCCACTGCCCCGAACAACTGCGTGAATCAATTCACACATTGCTGGCGCAGGCAGCTCCGAAGTTGAGCCTCCCTGGAGGTGCGATTTCCGTGAGCCAGCGGCGCCCTCCACGCCTCATTGCGATGCTCACTCAGCTCAAATACTGGTGCACCACTTCACTCCAAACACTGGCGCGGCACATCAGTGCACCTCTCTGCCGGCCTGCGGCCAGTCCCCCACCTGGTGAACAGGATGTTGGCCAGCTTGGACGACCCGTACGCCTTCATGCCGTCGTAGCCTTCCTTGCTGGGACCGGCTGTTTCGAGGCGCAGACCACCGGGGTATGGCAAGTGGTGCACCGCGGACGACATCGTGACCACGCGGGACTGCACCCCTGACGCTTTGGCGGCGGCCTCCAGGTCGGGTAGCAGCAGGCCCGTCAGCAGGAAGTGGCCAAGGTGGTTGGTGGCGAAGTGCAGCTCGTGGCCATCGGCGGACAGGGTGAAGGGGACGCCGCCCATCCCCGCGTTGTTCACCAACACGTTGGGCGCCAGGCCCGTGGCGCGAAACTCGCCTGCGAACTTCTTCACGGACGCCAGACTGGACAGGTCCAGCTCCATGAACCGCAGCTTGGCGCCCGGATTCTCTTTTCTGATCTCGCCGATGGCCGCGTCCGCCTTGGCCTTGCTGCGCCCGGCCATCACCACCTCCGCGCCCCGCAGCGCCAACACTCTCGTCGTCTCTTTGCCGAGCCCCACGTACGGTCCTGTCACGATCGCCACCTTTCCCGTGCCATCCCAGCCCTTGGCCACCTCCTCCGCCGTCGACTGCCCCGTGAACTCGGACACCTTGATGCCCGACGTTTTCCCTGTGTCGTTCAACATCTTCAGCTTTCCCATCGGCTTCGCCCGTCCTCCCCTCGTGCTGAACTGCGCCATCGCGGCGTCGCCCACAGGCTGTTGCAGTCACAGTACCAGCGGCAGTTGCAGTCCGTGGGTCGCAGGACTCGAACAAAGCGCCAGGAGGTCGGGGCACCACTTATGGGCGCCCACTTGGTCGTATGCACCAATTACGTCACGCTGGAAGGGCTCGTAAGTTCTTGCGGCACTCCTCGCGTTATGTTTACGAGGGCTGACGCCGCTGTCCGCGAGCAGCGTCCCATTGCTTCACGGTCATGTCGTGCTTACGTGAAAGGGCGGTCCATTGCGGGGATATTCCGTACTGTTGTGGTATATTTCTTTCTATGACATTCATGAATGTCATGAATGTCATGAATGTGCAATGATCATTGCACAGATGGAGCCGTGAAGGATGGGCTTACTGGATGGAGTAAACGGATACAATGGGCATAACATATGGTTAATTTGCCGCTGCCACGGGTGGCTCACTGATTTGGGGGCATGAAATTAGCCGCGCTGTCTTTCATGTGGATCCCATCTTGTTTCGAATACCCGAAACCACTGACGCACTGGCTAAAGTTGGCCTTCTCTGCGGAAGAAGATGGGTTCCGCACCGACAAGACAGAGGGACTGGTACATTCTGCTGCGTTTGCTTCCCACAAATAGCATCCATCTTGGCATGATGTTCGTCGGGAAAAAGTTGCATATCCTGAGATATGGAGAAATATGGCCAGGTCCTGAATATGCATATCCTGGGTATGGCCAGCATATCCCAGGATATGGCCATATCCTGGATATGTATACCCAGGATATGTAACTTTTTTCTGACGTTCTTGCATCCGTCTCCACTATGCAACAATACCCAGCCATTAAATTCAACATTTACTGCTGTAATCTAGCTCTACCTTCACTTCCAGCTCGATGGCGCCTTTCGGGTTGAGTCTGACACAGTGAGCAGTGGGGATCTGCGCAACCAGAATTCCCCTAACGCTGCCCACAATTCCGCACCTGCATTCGCCTAGCATATAGTCCCATCTTGTATTCGCCTATGTGCACTAGGCCCCAATACATACCAGGCCTACGGGGGCGCCTCTCGTCGTGTTCCCGTGAGCCCCTTGAGGGCTGCCACCACGGCCACTGCCTTCAGCGCGACCAGCTCCGCAGCGCTGGCCAACGAGGGATCCATCTCTGCGGCACCACCGGACTCAGTCACTCATGGGCTGCAAAGGCATCGCCTCTTCACGCCCACTTTTCCCAATCCGAACACACCTGAAGGTACAGAAGTACTTACCTAATTATATTACATCCTCCGTCCGGAATTAAATGAAACAATTTGTCTGAGAGGTCGCATTTATATCAGACACTTGCCCATTTTCCTTCAAAATTGAAGCAGCGCACCCTCTAGAAGCTCAGTAAGTGCTGCCAAATTTTTATGGAGAACGGATAAGTACTGGTAACATGACAGTACTTTAAACCCTTGCGACTCCAGCCAAGAACTCGAATCTTCTCAAGGTCTCGCCGAACAGCCCCCCAACGGGGTCTTTGGACGAGGTAGCCTTGTGACTGACGGTGCTCATTGCAAAGTGGATATCCGCAGCCGCCGTCATGGCCGCACGTTGGAGACGTTCCAACCAAACAGAAGAGACCGCGGAACTGAGTTCCGCACAGTTCGATCGTCGATTGCGACCGTGGTTTTGACGGGCCAGCGAAGATTTCAGCTCCGGATCGGAGATGCGGAAATCGGCGAACGTCACAATCACGGGGTTTTGAGAACGAGCCGGCCCCATAGGTATGGTCGCTGTAGGCGCTAATATGACCACGAAGAGTTTGGAAGAATCTGATCGTCACCTCGCTGCGTGGTAGTCAACAGATTGCTAGACATGCCAGTGTTGTGCACATGCCGCAAGCACCGTTTACGCTGCTTTGAAAGCTGCCGCCATGCCATATTCTTGTGGGAACCATCGGAAAACGCAAGAACACTACCATAGAGACATTTGGGGCCTCCGATTGAGCATCCACACCCTCCTTCCTCGTGTTTGATGGGGTTGATGCCCGCTTGAGTGGTGGTGCCTCCTATGCTGGGCAAGCCATCAATTGGAGATCGGTGCCAAGCAAAGAGCTTTTGATGCATATAACTATTGTGCAGCTAGTCTGAGGACATAGGAGACCTATTGGCAACGGCCAATCCCAGACATGCTGGTGCGCCACCGTGGACACTGGCGTGGATTGCTCGCGAGCACTGATGGCGATGGGCAGACCTAGCCGCCGGTTCTGCCGATCTTCCTTGGTGAAGGGTGTCGATCTCTGGGCTAGAGCCCAAGAAACGAGGGAACCTTACCCTTCTGATACTGCGACGGCCACCAAAAGGGGTATCACTCGTGCGTGGGGTCTCGCTGGATCCAGGGCGCCGTGTTTGGTTGGCTCAGCGAATGTTCATATATGAGGCCAGAGTCGTGTGGCTTCAAAGTACTACCCCGTGCATGAATCTTATTTTCTGCTAATGAATTTTTGTCAGCATTGGCTAAACGCAGGTTACGTGCTTTGGTACAATTTTTAAAGAAAAACACGAAGTCTATGATACAAATGTGGCCAGTCAACAAACTGTTTCATTTAATTCCGGACGGAGGAAGTAACTAATCCTAATGTCAATTGGCACGTTAAATTGCACAATGTCATATAAATCAATGTTGCAATATTACGATGTAGCAATCTCTTAGCGTCCATGAACTTTCCCCGTCCATTGACGCTGAGCGTACCAAAATCAAAGTATTGTCTTTCCTGAGATAGAGAAACGACCAGAGTTGGGAGGATTATCGCTGTAGTCTCTGTAGTCATGTAGAAGATGGGATGTCGAAAGGCATGATGGACGACTGGAGCAGCTGCAAGGGAAGGAGGTTCTAGAAGAAAAAGATGAACGGTTTGGCGCCGACAAGGGAGGGCTTGGGTCTGTTGTCAGCTTATGTCAACATGTGGTAATTACAGAGTCTCTTCGCGTTGCAGGACTAAACCCTTCCCCTAAGCGTTAAAATTACGCTAAGAGTACCAGAACAGCCTTTCGTGCAGAATGTCGTTAGTGAGCCAATAACATAATTAGTGTGCAACATCTTGATTTCCAAGCAAATTGTAAAAACTATTATGTTCAATATGTGCAATCGACCCATAATACAATAAACATACTAAAGATCAAAGAAAAACATGTTTTGAAGTTGCGCAACGTTACCATTTCTACACTTGTGTAATATCCACTAACGACATTTTGCATGAAAGGGTGTTCCAGATTCTGCCCAACTTTTTCCCATGGCGAAACACCACAACAAACGCTGCATAAATAATCCCAACCCGCTCCCTGGAAAGGCCGGATTGTGGCCATTTCATGCTGAGAACGTATCCACCGAGCTAGCATCACTGACAAATCGTAAGTGCTAATTTTCTGAGAAATCTACCACGGTTTCGGTGGCAGTTTTGCATCTCAAAGCGAGCCCAGGTCTTTGATGCCATTGCATCACTTCAGATGATCCTTGAATCACGCAGCTGCATGAGCTTTCCCTAAGTTTCTCAGTATTTTTGGAGGCTGAGGTTGTAGGCAATAGTCAGCGAAGGGTGTGGCGCTTAAGAGTCCAATGAATTTTTGATGGTGATGACATCACCATCACCATTGTTTTTACATAACAAGGCGTTGATGTGGCCGCCGGCTTCCTATTATACCCGAGCAAAGCAGAATCTATGATCAATTCACTGAAATCTCACTAGGATGAAAAGGGACAAATAACACGTGTTCAAACGTGTACAAAGTTTACGGGTTTGGTTTATTTCCGTGTTCTTAGCATGCAAAACACTGATGAAATGCGTATATATGTGTTCGCAAAATGTGTTATTTGGTCCTTTTCTTGCTGGTGTCTAGTGTACAATACAAACGGAGATTAGAAATCTGCGAAGTACTAATGCCAAGAGGCGTTTGTCAATGATTGTACATCAAACGTGGTGTCCTTGCCAGTTGGGACACCTGGAAATGAAGCAAACACTTCGTTGCGATGTCGAGCAACAACCACCCAAGGCATATCTGGTGATTGAAAGTCATAGGCCGGTGGGTCCCACCACACACCGCCGGTCATTGCTGTACCGCTCGTCATCGTTTCGTAATCGTTCTAGTACGATGACGTCATGTACGGCGGTGTGAGCCGCAAAGCGAGTCGCGTTGTGCGACCGCACCACGTGACGCAGTCCCGCAAGACTGGGCAAGGGAAGCAGCCACGACCATGGTTGCGCTTGGAGAGGCGCAGGGCAAGCGGCGATGGCGCAATTCAAGACCAAGAGAGGCTCCGCCACGCTGAGCATCTGCCAACTGATGTCGGACACTGGCCGCGGGTCGGGCATCATGGTGTCCGCATTCACGGGGCAATCGACCGCCGAGGATATGACCGAGGACTGGGATGGCAAGGGAGAGGTGGCGACCCTGGCATTGGCGTACGTGGGGCTGGGGAAAGGGGTGACGCGCCTGCTGGCCCTGCGGGGCGCGTAGGTGGTGATGGCGGGGCGCGGCAAGGCCAAAGCGGCCGCGGCCATCGACGACATTAGGCAAGGGAACCCCAACGCCAAGCTCTGTTTCATGGAGCCGGACCTCGCCAGCCGGGCATCCGTGAAGAAGTTTGCGGACGAGCTCGCGCCACGGGTCTGGAGCCCAACGCGCTGATGAACAACGCGGGCGTCACGATGTCCCCATTTGGACCGTCTGCCGCTGGGCATGAGATGCACACCGCCACTTGGGCCACTTCCTGCTCACGCGCCTGCTACCGCCGGAGATGGAGGCCGCCGCCAAGGCGTCGGGGGTGCAGTCCCGCGTGGTCACTCTCTTCTCGCACGGTCACCGCTCCCCTTACCCAGGCTGGCTGCACTTTGGCGACCTGGCGGAGCCCACCGCGAAGGGCTGCGACCGCCTCAAGGCGTACGGGTCGTCCAAGCTGGCCAACATCCTCTTCACCAGGTGTGTGGCCAGGCCCGCGTCAGTGAATGAAGTTAAACGGGTTTTAGGCCGTTGGGAGGGAAGTTTACAGGAGGGTCCCCACTTGCTCGGGCTAGTGCCGCCTAATAGTTTGAAGGGCGGCAATGAGTGAGTCACACCCTCCCAGGAGGGGTCCCGCTGACGTGGAACAGTCAGTGACCTTTAAGGCAGGGTGTTACATCAGGCTGGACACGTGGGGTGCCAACCGGTCCGTTTGTAACACCTGTTGAAAGGTTACCTCACTCGGTTTGTACCGGTTGGGGCATGCAATCAGAGGTGTGGCGAAAGGCTGGTCTATTCTTTCTTTCGCATCCCTCCGCCTCAGCCCTATGGGATTTTCGCTTGACATAATGTAAGAGAGACCTTTGGCAAACTGGAGATTGTGCCAATAAGGTGACGAGAAAGCACCCGAGTAAGTCACTCTGGGGATGCTACCTCTTGTGTGTGTGTGTGTGTGGGGGGTGGGGTGGGGGGGGGGGGGCGCTCTGGTGTCACGGTCTGAGCCCAACACTGCTGACTGGAAACGAGCCGGGCATGGCCACCCGAGTCTAATGTCTGACCCTTGTCACCAACTGGGCCATCTGACGCATCCGCTTGGGGATCGTAATGCACCGCGTTCTGGTGCGACGGGTGGAGACAGTTGCTTGCCTCTTCTGGATTGAAGTTTGTGCCCATAATAGATATGAAGCTTGATAGTCAGAATGGGCAGTGTAGTGGCCATGTTGTGAGCCCCTGTGTCATTTGATGGACATCTGATGGACATTTGATGCAGCAAAAAAGCTGGAAAGCAACCTGGGATGAGCTGATGTTCCTGGACAAAAAAATGCGCGACATTATGTTACATATGAGATCACTGACTCATCGATGTACCCAGGTTTGGTTTTTACGTTTACGTCTACGTTTTTACGCGTAAAAACGTAAATTTGCAAAAGCGCCTATTTTTACGGCTATTTTTGCGTTATTACGGCTCCCTTGGACGCCCAGATTACATGATGAAAGTTGCGTACAATGATCAGTCCTCCTCCATGTCCAGCACCCGCAACACAGTGTCCACCTCGCCTTTGGCAAGGGCGATGACGGTGTTTAACAAAAACTCGTTTTCTGCCCCTTCCAGGGCGTCTGGCTGCCACTCTCCGGACTCCGTAAGTCTGCATGTACTGTCCTTATGTACATCGGGCAGTTTTTACGTTATATTTACGTATTTTTACGCATTTTTACGCGTAAAAACGTAAGAACTATTTTTACGTGTAAAAACGTAAATACGATCAGTTTTTATGGCGTCAAAACCAAGCCTGGATGTACCAAACAGCACAGATTGTGCATAGGAATGTACAGGCTCTCAATGATTGTAATAACCAGAGTCCTGAAGATCCATAGAAGAAACCTGTAGTCCACTAATATGCTCAATGGTTGACCTCCCTATTTCATCTTCAGATCAGGCACGAAGTATTTCACCCACGGCAAGTCAACTCCTTGTCATCTCTGCAGGCTGTAACAGTCACAGGACAGTGCACCAATTAAGGCAATGTCCAGTAAGAAAAGTGCCAAGCGAGTTGTGTCTGGACAGGTGAAGATTGGGTCAGGAAATTCCGCCAGAGCCTTCTCCTTGCAGATGCGTTGAGGCCTACCCCTCTGGGTTCTCTGGATTATGTGGCATGGCCACACAGGCACTGGCGACTTTGGATATGTGCGGTGCTCAATCTGCATTGTTCATCGATCCTCACGATATATTCCAAACAAGTGGACTTCAAACTTGCATTCTATTCAATCCAGAACCATTTGCTGTGCATCCAGGTAGGTGTCCTCTCAGATCTTTGAGGGCGCACCAATTTACGTGCGGGAGGTATTGCACAGAGGGTTGGTGGGCAGTTGGCGAAGCACACACATGTGTGGCTGTACAGCCTTGTCCCCCAGCGTGTCTCGCTCGCCAGCTGCCAGTTCCAGAAAGAACAGCATCGCCCGGGGCTGAAATTTGCATACAACTGAGCACAATGACGTATCAGGCCATGTGCCAAGTCTGCTTCAAAGGGGTGTTGTACCTGCAGCCACCAACCACTGCCCTCGCTCAACACCTTACCTCTGCTCTTGGCTGGCCACCCTCTGCTCGCATCCGCCTCTGCACTACCTCATCAATGCCTTTGTGTAGAAGACATGCTCTCCATGTCTTTCGTCACAGCCGTGAAAGCCGATCGCATTTGTCTTAAATTACGTTTGCCTGCTCACAGGAAGTTGGACCTCAAGCTGAAAGATAAGAAATCGGCGGTGGTCGCTGCGTGCTGCCACCCAGGCGTCGTGGACACTGAACTGGGAAGGCACGTGAGCTCCTTGCTGTGGTCCATTGTCATGTGGATCGAGAACAGGATCCTGCCAAGCCACAGGTCGATTCCGCAGGCGCCGCTTCTGAGGTGATGCTCCCATCCCAAGACAGATTTCATGTTTCATGTGATTGGCAGGAAGCATACATTCACGGAGGTATAAATGATTTTTGAGTTGATTGTTCATTGTGCTTGTACTCGTGCATACTCCATTAACTCGTAGCAAAACCATAATCCACTTGTCTTCAATGATGGTGTCTGTTTTCTAATTGGCAAGTACGCTTTTTCAAACAGGGGAGTTGAAATGGTTCATGTTTAACTTCAATTATATCAATGCTGCACATTCCTCAGGGCCGCCAATTGCAAATGGAGCCGCTGGCCACTCCCGTGGGCAATTTGCTGTTCTCGCAAGCCAGGCAACAAGCACAATGCAGCTCACTGCATCACTTGACTGCAGGTGTACTTGTCCACAGCTCCAGAGGTGGAGGGTGGTGAATACTACATGGATTGCGCCATCATGCCGGCGTCCAAAGAAGCCCTGGACAAGGACTTGGCATGCAAGCTGTGGGATATTAGTGAAGACATGTGCAAAGACGGTGTGGGTAAGTGGTGAACGGGTGGAATTTGCCGTATGAAGAATACGATCACCTCTTCGGTTCTTGCACCAGTTGGCGCAGCCCAGTTCGGCTCGACAGCTGATGAACGCGCTGCTGTTCACTGATTGCTGTGCACCCCAGGGAGTCTGGCTGATGTATAGAGGGCCTTGTTCATGTATGAAAAATTCACAGTTTGTCGTGATATATGGGACATTCGGCAGGCCGGATTGGATATGGTTTTACTCGGCTTGTGTGGTCTGGGCGCATCTGCAAGTTTCTGCCTTACCGGTCTCCTGAGCCCACCCCGTCATGTACCCCCATGACAATAATTACAAACACCGTTAACTTTCACATTCCCGAGGTTCCCGTCCTTTAAATTGCCCATTCGCTTCGCTAATACTTCAACGCCACTTCAGTGAGTGACTCCCCATGAGTCAACTCCCTCTCCCGCACTTCACTCCCTCAACTCCCTCTCCATCCCACAACTAACCCGAACTCCACTATCCAGGGCGGGAGGGCTGGGTGCGAAACAAGATAAGGAGGGGGACCGAGGGGCTGCCTAAATAGCCGCCCTCCGCCGCCCCGCCAAAGCCCGCCAAACTCGAGGGCGCCCTCGCGGGCGGCACCTCGGAATACCGTACTTTGACTGACCCACGGTACTAGGGGTGGCCAGAAATCCCAAGGGCCGGGGTTGAGTAAACCCCAGGTTCAAACTGCACCGTTTGAATCGCCGGTGCAGCCCACCCATCGTCGCCCTTTGCAGAAACCCATTAACAGGATAGTTAACTTCATTTCTGCCTTACCGGTCTCCTGAGCCCACCCCGTCATGTACCCCCATGACAATAATTACAAACACCGTTAACCTTCACAATCCCGAGGTTCCCGTCCTTTAAACTTGCCCAGTCACTCTACGGGAACTCGAGGCCCCTCCGGGGCAGAAGATGTGCCCGAACTGCTCATGCAGGTCGCGGGCGGTGATGGTCATCCAACCGAACAACCGAAAATCCCACTCAGTGGGTAAACGAAAAATATCTATGTACGACCACAGTGCGTCTGACTTCCACGCACCCCAATCCCGAATACGCCGCTCCGCGACCTCCAAGGCGAAGCAACTGGACGCGCCCCCACCGCGCAGGCCATGATGCGTGAACGGCTCTTGGGCGAGGTCCGGAAAGTGCGCGAGGAGGGACGAGAACCAGGAGGCCACGGTCTTGGATGAAGGGGTGGCGTCGCCGGGAAGGCGGTAGAAATGGCGCGGCGGTTGATCCGTCTGCGCCCAGGCGTGATCGCGGAACTGCGTCCACCGGCGCAGCAAGTCGACGACTTCGGGTGCTCCGCGAGAAGGCCAGGAGCGATAGCGCGACCGGGGCTCCTCCCCCGGGCGCAGCTTGGTCTTGCGCTCGCGGAAGATCACCACCTCCGCGTCGAGGCGCACGTCGTCGACCAGAATGTAATGGCCCGACTGGGCCCGATTGAAAAAGATGTAGTCGAGGTGGGCTGCGCACGCCGCCCGAAGGGTGGGCCCGTCCTCGGTGGTGAGGCCAACCTCCAGGATGCGCAGCATCAAGGAAATGGGGACCGGCCTCCGATGCTGCACCGGGGCCGGCGCCGCCCGTCGCCAAGCGCGGGTGAGGATGCGGGTGACCGGGTCGAAGGCCGAGAAACCCAAATGGCCCGCGACGTGATGCATCATCGAAATCGCGGCCAGGTACTGGGGCAACGACCGCACGCCCACCTTGCCCTCCTCCCGAAGGAAACGGATGTAGCGGTAGATCGAGGCCCGCCGGGCGGGGAGGGCGGCGAGGCCGTGCTCCTCGCAGAACCGCTGGAAGCGCGAGAACTTGGCCTGGAGCGTCCGTCGAGTGGCCTCCGTGTAGGACTGTAAAAATTGGCGCTCCATCCAGCAGCGATCGTCGCGGAGTAGGCCATCCAAATCCGTGCCGTACAGCGGGTCATCCTCCGCCAGCGGCTCCAAAGGAACGTCGTCCGCCGGCAGGTCGGCCGGCGGGGCTTCCGACGGAATCACAGCTTCCTCCGATTCGGTCTCAGATGGCGCGGCGTCCTCTTGCGCGGGCACACATGGAACGCCCGGAGATTCCACCGCGGGGGGGGAAGGGACGCCGGAAGGCTCGGGTCGCCGGGGAGAAACAGGTCGGCCT
This sequence comes from Ostreobium quekettii, assembly GCA_905146915.1. Lineage (NCBI taxonomy): Eukaryota > Viridiplantae > Chlorophyta > Ulvophyceae > Bryopsidales > Ostreobiaceae > Ostreobium > Ostreobium quekettii. The sequence continues at coordinate 34,523 of CAJHUC010002086.1, forward strand.
GGCGGGGAATGAACATCTCCGCCCGGGCGATCGCTCGGAGCGGGCGAAACCACACCGCGCTCGGCCAGTCCGGCGCCAGCACCACCGCCTCCAGCTCCGGCCGTAAGGCGAGGAAGGACACGAGCCTCGCGAGGAGGCTCCACGGGGGATTGCACCAGGACCTGGTGCCGCTCCAGTCCTGCTGGAAAGCATCCACTCCTGCCGTACCGACGTCCCAGTACTGACTGTTGAACTGGGTGCAGAGGGCATTCCGGGCGGACGCGAATCGGTCCACAGAACAGGCCCCGAAGCTGCGGGCGACCTCCTGGAATATGCGCGGATTCAGGCGGTAGTCCTCCGAGGTCCGTATACGGGAAAGCCGGTCCGGCAGTACATTCTCTGCCGAGGGAATGTACTCCGGCTCCAGGAGAATCCGGCGCGTAGTACACACCGCCTTCAACTGACGTAAGGGCCTCAAGAGACTGGTGGCCCTCGTAGTCATGGAAAGGAGACAGTGCAGAACCACCTGGTTGTCCACCAACAAACGAACCCGCCGGGAAGTCGTCCCGGAATACCGGTGAGGAAAGAAACTGAGCAGGGCCAAGTGTACGGCCTGCATTTCACGAACATTAATATGAATAAGCTCCCGATCAAAAAATCCCCTTGCAAGCATGGGCTCCGCCTGGCCCAAAGACTGAAACGTCGCCCCCCAACCCGTAAGACTTGCATCCGTGGCAAGTGTGCCCAGAAAGGGCAGCGAACCCGGGTGAAGAGCCCGGCCGGCAAGGCGCGAAATGTTTGTCCATGCCAAAAGGTCCAGGCGGGCTTGGGGGGTCAAACGAAGGCGATCCCGCCACGATCGTTTCCCTCGTAATAACTCATACAGACTCATCAAGAAAAAGCGGGCCAGCGGAAAGGCCAAATACAACGAAATGGCAGACCCACAGAATTGAGCCAAATGTCGCGCCACTACCCCGCCCGAGTGAAGGAGGGCGCGAGCCCGGGAAGCAATCGCAGCGGCCTTGTTCGGAGGCACCAGAAATTGGCACCGGGTAGTGTCAATGATCACACCCAAATGGGTCTTCCGTTGCACCGGATCCCACTGACATTTGGAATGCTTGAACTCAATGCCAAGAGCCTGCAAAACTCGCCGCACTAAATGGGACCATTCCCGCAAATGAACCGGATCAGACATGGCCGCAATAAAATCATCCAAATATGCCAAAATCAACGCGGGCACCTCCCGCGAGTACTTTAGGTAGTACTGGAGAATGGAGTCATTACCCGCTAAGCAGCCAAATCGAAAACGAGTTCCAGCCCGTGCACATGCCGCAGGGGTCCTTAAGAAACGGACCACAACGAGCATGACATGAGTGAAATAAAAGGGGGCCAAGGAGAGGCCAAACGGCAGCGCCCGACAGGCGAAACTTCACCACCCATCCGAAAGAGCAAGAAATGCTCCTGATCGGCGCGCATCCGAACATGATGGTAGGCATTCTTGACGTCAAAGCCCACCAGAAAGTCATTCTTTTTCAAAAGAAAACCGAAATCCTTCAAGCGCTCATAACGGAGACCGACGTTCTTGAGGTGGCGATTGATCCGCCGAAGGTCGATGACCAAACGGTATTTGGTCTGCCCGTTCTCCGCCGGCTTGGCCACCAAAAAGGCGCGTGAAATCCGGGCGTTGGAAGAAGGCTCCGTCCGGATGATCGCCCCCGTCCGAAGGTACTCGTCGCGCAGCTCCCGCCAAGCTTGCCATTCCGTCGGGGTCCTGAGCGGGTACTCGCCTTGATCGAAAGGGGGCGGAGGGCCCCCCGGGCCCCATTGGAGCGGCGCCCCCGTATGGATCCATTGAAGCACCCGGGAGGGGGCGCCGATGCGTCGCCAGGCTGCAAGACGGCCCTGGAGGCGGGCGTAGGGCGGGGACTCTAGGCGGTCGGCTTGGGAGGCGCCGATGGGGCACCGGACGTCTTGGGCTTGGGGCGCTGATGCTTGGCGCCGGAGGAAGGACCGCCGGGGGGCGAGGCCGCGGAAGGTTGGCGATTGAGCTGCGCTTGATGTTGAGCCGCCGCGGACTTCGTCGCCAACTTGAGCTGTTGATTGAGGACCTCCTTGCGGATGTGCTCGAGGGGCTCGTCGATCAAGGGGTCCCAGAGCCGGCGATGCACCGCGCCCAAGCGCACGTTGGTCTGGAGCGCTTTCCACAGCCCGTCGAGAGAGGTTCCCTTCTGCTCGCCGTGGACCTGTTGAAGACGGATCAGGCTCTGAAGGCGCGACGTGATGGTCACTTGGGCGTGGACGTACGGCAGGAGTGCCTCCCGGAATTGCAGCGGGAAGGCTGGGTGCGCCACGAAGTCGATCAGCGCGGCAGTGAGGTCGAACTGCCACGCGACGTAGGGGGCCCAGTTCTGGTACTCCTGGAAGTAACCCGAGTTGGCGCCCAGGGCCTGCGCGAGCTGCCCGCCTTCGGAGGTGCGGCGGACGTCGAACCACTCGGGGAAGCGGACTCCCGGAGGTCGGACCACCGGGTTGGTCACCGCTTGCGGTAGGAGCCGGGGGTCGGACAGCCAGACTTCGTCAAGGGAAGCCGTAGGCGGACCGTCGTTGAACCGAACCGCTTGGTCGTGCAGCCACTGCTCGGCCGGAGAACGGTTCATAGAAAGGACTCGGCCGTAGCCGGAGGGACAAGGCACTCTGTGTCTGCGGGTTGTGCCAACGCAGTGGCGCGAAGCGAAACAAGATAAGGAGGGGGACCGAGGGGCTGCCTAAATAGCCGCCCTCCGCCGCCCCACCAAAGCCCGCCAAACTCGAGGGCGCCCTCGCGGGCGGCACCTCGGAATACCGTACTTTGACTGACCCACGGTACTAGGGGTGGCCAGAAATCCCAAGGGACGGGGTTGAGTAAACCCCAGGTTCAAACTGCACCGTTTGAATCGCCGGTGTAGCCCACCCATCGTCGCCCTTGGCAGAAACCCATTAACAGGATAGTTAACTTCATTTCTGCCTTACCGGTCTCCTGAGCCCACCCCGTCATGTACCCCCATGACAATAATAATTACAAACACCGTTAATCTCACATTCCCCGCAGGTTCCCGCCCTCCTTAAATCCTGCCCGGGCCACTTCACGCATCCCGAGGGTTCTCCCCGGCAAGATGTACCCGAACCGCTTCATGCAGTCGCGCGTGATGTCATCCAACCGAACAACCGAAATCCTACCCGCGGTAAACGAAAAATATCTATGTACGACCACAGAGCGTCTGACTTCCACGCACCCCAATCCCGAATACGCCGCTCCGCGACCTCCAAGGCGAAGCAACTGGACGCGCCCCCACCGCGCAGGCCATGATGCGTGAACGGCTCTTGGGCGAGGTCTGGAAAGTGCGCGAGGAGGGACGAGAACCAGGAGGCCACGGTCTTGGACGAAGGGGTGGCATCGCCGGGAAGGCGGTAGAAATGGCGCGGCGGTTGATCCGTCTGCGCCCAGGCGTGATCGCGGAACTGCGTCCACCGGCGCAGCAAGTCGACGACTTCGGGTGCTCCGCGAGAAGGCCAGGAGCGATAGCGCGACCGGGGCTCCTCCCCCGGGCGCAGCTTGGTCTTGCGCTCGTGGAAGATCACCACCTCCGCGTCGAGGCGCACGTCGTCGACCAGAATGTAATGGCCCGACTGGGCCCGATTGAAAAAGATGTAGTCGAGGTGGGCTGCGCACGCCGCCCGAAGGGTGGGCCCGTCCTCGGTGGTGAGGCCAACCTCCAGGATGCGCAGCATCAAGAAAATGGGGACCGGCCTCCGATGCTGCACCGGGGCCGGCGCCGCCCGTCGCCAAGCGCGGGTGAGGATGCGGGTGACCGGGTCGAAGGCCGAGAAACCCAAATGGCCCACGACGTGATGCATCATCGAAATCGCGGCCAGGTACTGGGGCAACGACCGCACGCCCACCTTGCCCTCCTCCCGAAGGAAACGGATGTAGCGGTAGATCGAGGCCCGCCGGGCGGGGAGGGCGGCGAGGCCGTGCTCCTCGCAGAACCGCTGGAAGCGCGAGAACTTGGCCTGGAGCGTCCGCCGAGTGGCCTCCGTGTAGGACTGTAAAAATTGGCGCTCCATCCAGCAGCGATCGTCGCGGAGCAGGCCATCCAAATCCGTGCCGTACAGCGGGTCATCCTCCGCCAACGGCTCCAAAGGAACGTCGTCCGCCGGCAGGTCGGCCGGCGGGGCTTCCGACGGGAATCACAGCTTCCTCCGATTCGGTCTCAGATGGCGCGGCGTCCTCTTGCGCGGGCACACATGGAACGCCCGGAGATTCCACCGCGGGGGGGGAAGGGACGCCGGAAGGCTCGGGTCGCCGGGGAGAAACAGGTCGGCCTGGCGGGGAATGAACATCTCCGCCCGGGCGATCGCTCGGAGCGGGCGAAACTGGCCGGGCCAGCCCGCCAAGACCACCGTAAGGCGAGGAAGGACACGAGCCTCGCGAGGAGGCTCCACGGGGGATTGCACCAGGACCTGGTGCCGCTCCAGTCCTACTGGAAAGCATCCACTCCTGCCGTACCGACGTCCCAGTACTGACTGTTGAAGCGGGCACAGAGGGCATTCCGGGCGGACGCGAATCGGTCCACAGAACAGGCCCCGAAGCTGCGGGCGACCTCCCGGAATATGCGCGGATTCAGGCGGTAGTCCTCCGAGGTCCAGATAATGGGAAAGCCGTCCGCAAGACATTCCTCCGAGGGAATGTAATTCGCCTCAGAGAATCCGGGCACAGCAGTACACACCGCTCAACCGACGGCACTTTCAAGAGATCAGGCCCCGGTAGTCATGGAAAGGAGACAAAGGTGCAACTACCCGTCATTCACTGTAACAAAAACGAACCCCGCCGGAAGTCGTCCCGAATACCGCAGGAGGAAGAACCGAAAGCAGGCCGGGCGTAATGGGCCTGCATTTCACGAACATTAATATGAATAAGCTCCCGATCAAAAAATCCCCTTGCAAGCATGGGCTCCGCCTGGCCCAAAGACTGAAACGTCGCCCCCCAACCCGTAAGACTTGCATCCGTGGCAAGTGTGCCCAGAAAGGGCAGCGAACCCGGGTGAAGAGCCCGGCCGGCAAGGCGCGAAATGTGTGTCCATGCCAAAAGGTCCAGGCGGGCTTGGGGGGTCAAACGAAGGCGATCCCGCCACGATCGTTTCCCTCGTAATAACTCATACAGACTCAGCAAGAAAAAGCGAGCCAGCGGAAAGGCCAAATACAACGAAATGGCAGACCCACAGAATTGAGCCAAATGTCGCGCCACTACCCCGCCCGAGTGAAGGAGGGCGCGAGCCCGGGAAGCAATCGCAGCGGCCTTGTTCGGAGGCACCAGAAATTGGCACCGGGTAGTGTCAATGATCACACCCAAATGGGTCTTCCGTTGCACCGGATCCCACTGACATTTGGAATGCTTGAACTCAATGCCAAGAGCCTGAAAAACTCGCCGCACTAAATGGGACCATTCCCGTAAATGAACCGGATCAGACATGGCCGCAATAAAATCATCCAAATATGCCAAAATCAACGCGGGCACCTCCCGCGAGTACTTTAGGTAGTACTGGAGAATGGAGTCATTACCCGCTAAGCAGCCAAATCGAAACCGAGTTCCAGCCCGTGCAGATGCAGCGGGGGTCCTTAAGAAACGGACCACAACGAGCATGACATGAGTGAAATAAAAGGGGGCCAGAGAGAGGCCAAAGGGCAGAGCCCTACAAGCGAAAATCTCACCACCCATTCGAAAGAGCAAGAAATGTTCTTGATCGGCGCGCATCCGAATGTGATGGTATGCATTTTTCATGTCGAATCCCACCAGAAAGTCATCCTTTTTCAACAGAAATCCGAAATCCTCCAGACGCTCATAGCGGAGACCGACCTTCTTGAGGTGGCGATTGACCCGCCGAAGGTCGATGACCAAACGGTACTTGGTCGTCCCGTTCTCCGCCGGCTTGGCCACCAAAAAGGCGCGCGAAATCCGGGCGTTGGAAGAAGGCTCCGTCCGGACGATCGCCCCCGTCCGAAGGTACTCGTCGCGCAGCTCCCGCCAAGCTTGCCATTCCGCCGGCGTCTTGAGCGGGTACTCGCCTTGATCGAAGGGGGGCGGAGGACCCCCCGGGCCCCATTGGAGCGGCGCCCCCGTATGGATCCATTGAAGAACACGGGAGGGAGCGCCGATGCGTCGCCAGGCCGCGAGCCGGCCCTGAAGGTGCGCGTAGGGCGGGGCCTCTAGGCGGTCGGCTTGGGAGGCGCAGGCGGGGCGCCGGACGTCTTGGATTTGGCGCGCTGATGCTTGGCGCCGGAGGAAGGACCGCCGGGAGGCGAGGCCGCGGGAGCTTGTCGATTGAGTTGCGCTTGATGCTGAGCCGCCGCGGACTTCGTCGCCAACTTGAGCTGCTGATTGAGGACCTCCTTGCGGATGTGCTCGAGGGGCTCGTCGATCAAGGGGTCCCAGAACCGTCGATGCACCGCGCCCAATCGTACGTTGGTCTGAAGCGCCTTCCACAGACCGTCGAGGGAGGTGCCCTTCTGCTCGCCGTGGACTTGCTGGAGGCGGATCAGGCTCTGAAGGCGCGACGTGACGGTCACTTGGGCGTGGACGTACGGAAGGAGGGCCTCCCGGAATTCGGGGGGGAAGGCCGGGTGCGCCACGAAGTCGATCAGCACGGCAGTGAGGTCGAACTGCCACGCGACGTAGGGGGCCAGTTCTGATACTCCTGGAAGTACCCGGAGTTGGCTCCCAGGGCCTGCGCGAGCTGCCCGCCTTCGGAGGTGCGGCGGACGTCGAACCACTCGGGGAAGCGTACTCCCGGAGGTCGGACCACCGGGTTGGTCACCGCTTGCGGTAGGAGCCGGGGGTCGGACAGCCAGACTTCGTCAAGAGAAGCCGTAGGCGGACCGTCGTTGAACCGAACCGCTTGGTCGTGCAGCCACTGCTCGGCCGGAGAACGGTTCATAGAAAGGACTCGGCCGTAGCCGGAGGGACAAGGCACTCGGTGCCTGCGGGTTGTGCCAACGCAGTGGCGCGAAGCGAAACAAGATAAGGAGGGGGACCGAGGGGCTGCCTAAATAGCCGCCCCCGCCGCCCCGCCAAAGCCCGCCAAACTCGAGGGCGCCCTCGCGGGCGGCACCTCGGAATACCGTACTTTGACTGACCCACGGTACTAGGGGTGGCCAGAAATCCCAAGGGCCGGGGTTGAGTAAACCCCAGGTTCAAACTGCACCGTTTGAATCGCCGGTGCAGCCCACCCATCGTCGCCCTTGGCAGAAACCCATTAACAGGATAGTTAACTTCATGTCCATCACCTTTAACGCTTGTCAAGGGATGTGCTAGGTAGCAGTGCAGAGAACAAAGGATATAGGTGATGGTATCCAACGGTTCAATTTCCTCTTGTTTGTTGGCATCCCTTTGCTATGTTCTCTGTGGGTATACCTTTCCAGTATTATCTGCGTAACTTTGATTCACTTGCAGCCAAGTTCAAAATTTGATTTCAAGAAGCCTGCAAATTGTCGAATTCGACTTTAGTAATGCTGTCAGCAACGCGACTCAGCGAGCGTTTGGAGCACTGCGAGTGTGCTTGGACAGGACGTAAAGGCAAGTCCCGTAGTGCATATCCTCATACGCTCCTTGAATTACGCAGCTTCATAGGCGTTCTAACTATCCCAAAATTTTGCAACGGTGGCGGCAGTCTTGTTGTCTTTTCTTAACGCAAATCGCTTGAAGCCCGGATTCCATTGACTTTGTAACATGCAACTCTACATATTCTCACCCGCTGCTGAAGATGACAACAGACTGCTTAATCTTAAAACGCATTCAGTGTGCTTTTTCGGGCTTTAGCATCGCTGACCGGCTGTCCGCGTCAAGCCCTGAGGGGTTTGTGGTGTCGCGTCACCCAATCTGTCGCTATGTGTGGTCAAGTGCCACTCATCGTGTCAAGCAACGACATGACCAACGGCGGATTCAACAAATTCATAAAAGTATCGACATCAAAGTATTGAGCTCGACTACAAGTCAATGTGCACATTACCCACAGACAATGCTACAATTGTAACGTTACAATTGCAATGGTATGCCCAGCAAACAATAAGACACCAACCCATAGGGATCCATCACCAATTATTGTAGACCATCGCATACCACATCCGTAAACAAGTACCCAACAGGGTGAAACAGAGTGGCGCAAGTGCCCAGGCCTCAAAAACCGAGTCAAGCCTTGTCAGATTTTCGGTAAACTTCCGAAAAAACACAACAAACTTTCCTTTTCCATACATTCACAAGGGGGCAAGACAATCAGTGCCCACCAGCGCCTTCATCAGCTGTCGAATCAAATTGAGCCACGCCACACAATGTAATCGCCGAGCAGATAATTGTATTCTTCATTCATTCCCTAGTGTCCAGCCGTTCACCACTTCTTCACATAGTCTTTGCACATGTCTTCGCTAACATCCCATAGCTTGGATGCCATTGCCTTGTCCAGGGCCTCCTTGGAGGTCGGCATGATTGCACAATCCATGTAGTATTCGCCACCCTCCACCTCCGGAGTAGTGGACAAGTACACCTGCAATAAGGCAGTGGGGTGAGCTCCCATCGTGCTGGTCGCTTGGCATTACACGAACAGCCCTTACTCAGCTGGGTGTCCGCAACAGAGCTGGACAAAAACGCAGAACTAAGTTATTTACACTGATAAGCTGAATTACATCAACTCCGCCATTGAGGATTCGGGCTTCCCAACTAACATACGTCAAGCATTGAAGCAGCCGGAATCATCATTTGCTAATAGCATGCATGGCATGTGCAGATCCACACAGAACGCACAGTCAAAGAACTCGCACACTCCTGCATATGCTTCCAGCCAAGTCAATCCAACAAAAATGTCTGTCTTGAGATGGGAGCATCACCTCAGAAGCGGCGCCCTGTTGAAGCGTCCTGTAGCTTGGCAGGATCTTGCTCAAGATCCAAAAGACAATGGGCCACAGCCAGGAGTTCATGTGCCTCCCCAGCTCAGTGGGCACGACGCCTGGGTGGCAGCACACGGCGACCACTGCGGATTTCTTGTCCTTCAGCTTCTGGTCCAGTTCCCTGTGGCAGCCAAAAGCCATTTTGGACAACATGGTCAGTTTTCATGGCTGTGACTAAGGACACGTCGCTTGCGTTTAGCACACAACACCGCACATTATTTCGTGCAGGTGTGCATGCGGGCACAGAGTGGCTGGCCAAGAACAGGGAGACAGTTGATGAGCAAGGGGTGGTGGCGGGCAACTGCATGCACAACAACCCATTGAAGCGGACTGAGCACATGGTCTGATATATTGCACTGCTCAGTTGTGCAACCCTTGCCCTTGAGGGCGTTGTGCGTTTAGGCACTGGCAGATGGCAAGCAAGGCGCCCTGGGGGACCAGACGTCGATCACCACGTGTTCCCAAAGAATGGACTTAAAGATGGGGTGTGTACCTCCCGTGATATACAGCAATGTTTCTGCTTTGGCTTGAATGCATGTTTGAAATGTGTTTGTTGGCAATGCCTTACACAAGTCGACGAACACTGCACTGCACAGAGGCCCAAATTCATAGGCGTCCATGTGCCTGCTGGCACTCCTAGCTGCACAGTTCAGCAACGCCCAAAGGGTATGGCCTTGATACACTCGCATGGCGAAGGCTCCCTGACTCAATCTGTGTCCAAATTTGCCTGCTTTGCAGTTCTTTGCTGGACATTTGGAAAAGCACAACGATTACCAGTGACAGGTGGAACCTACCGATGTCAGAATAGAGTGAATGTGCCATCGATGCTATTTTCACATCTGATCCAAAGATGACACAGAGATGTCAATTGTTGTACATGTTTGTGGATTATAGGTTTCTTGCCTGGATACTCAAGATTCCAAGTATACCACAAGGTACATCGACAAGTCAATGATGAGCTGTGTAACACAATATTATGCTAAGTAAAGCTACGTCGTTCAGTTCTATTTGTTATCCGGCGTTCTTTCTGTTTGCAAAATTTTCTGGCTTAGGTGTCCACACTATGGCGGCTTAGCTGTCCATTCTGCCTGTCAAGTTTCAATTTCAATAGTTTCAAGTTTCAATCCGGAAGAGCCCAACAATGGCCTCCACCAGTCACGGGAGAGCACGGTGCATGGCTGTCTCCGCGTGGACGGGTCAGATGGTCCAAGTGTGGACAAGGGTCAGACACTCAATTTGGTGACATGGTACAGGTGTCCCCAAATGGTCACATGCGCCATTGGGAGACCGCGGATGCAAACACCCGCTCTGGCAACACCTGGTGAAGAGGATGTTGGCCAACTTAGACGACCCGTACGCCATGCCGCCGTCGTAGCCCTCCTTTTTAGGCTCCACAAGGTCGCCAAAGCGCAGCCCACCCGGGTAGGGAGAGTGGTGCCCGTGCGAGGAGAGATTCACCACGCGGGACTGCACGCCTGACGCCTTGGCCGCGGCCTCCAGGTCCGGCAGCAGGAGGCGCGTCAGCAGGAAGTGCCCCAGGTGGTTCGTGGCGAACTGCATCTCATACCCGTCTGCGGACAGGCCAAACGGGCACAGCATGATCCCCGCATTGTTCACCAGCACGTTGGGCGCCAGGCCCGTGGCGCGAAAATCGTCCGCGAACTTCTTCACGGACGCCAGGCTGGACAGGTCCAGCTCCATGAACCGCAGCTTGGCGCCAGGGTTTTCCTTCCTGATCTCGTCGATGGCCGCGTCCGCCTTGGCCTTGCTGCGCCCGGCCATCACCACCTCGGCGCCGCGAAGCGCCAGCACGCGCGTCGCCTCCTTGCCCAGACCCGCGTACGCCCCTGTGACGATCACAACATTTCCCTTCCCATCCCAGTCCTTGGCCACCTCCTCGGCGGTGGATGCCCCCGTGAATTCCGACACCTTGATGCCCGACTTGTGCGCAGTGTCTGTCATCAACTGCCAAGTGCCCAGCGTGGCGAAGCCCCCCTTCGTCTCGAACTGCGCCATGGCCGCTCCGCCCGGCCTCGCGCTGAGTGGCCGGTAGGTTTGGGGTTGCGCCCCAAACGACCCTTGCTGCCCAGTCTTCTGGGCCAAGTCTCGCACAGCGAGGTCGCCCTTGGGTTCTCACCCCTGGGCATCATGTCATCCAAGGGCGATCACCACACCATTACGATCGGCGGGGCAATGGCCACCGGTGTGCGGTGGGAGCCGCCCTTCCGTGACTCAATCACCACATTGCCCTTCAGTGAATGTTGCCCAGCGGTAACTGGTAGTGAACTGGGGCGCACTGGCTGCCAGCCGCGTCCCGTTGCGACAATAACCCTGACCCACCCCCACCCCCACCCCCACCCCCACCCCCTACCCCCACCCCCACCCCACCCTCCACACCACCCCCACACCACCCCCACACCACCCCCACACCACCCCCACACACAAACACAGATACACACATCACAAGGCCGTGGGCCGGTTCCACAGGTCTGGAATGTGGTCGACGTTGATGCAATGGCCAGGAACGCTGCAGCACATGCCCACATGCAAATTTTGACGGGCGCTGATGCGTGTGCCACCATTGCATCAACGCTGATACCCGGCCTTGCTGCAGCACCAATCCGCGTTGCATCAACGATGCTGTGCCAACACCACTGCATCAACGTCTACACCTTTTTCCAGATGTAGTTTACGTGGATTGCTCCCGCACTTGTCTGCATGGGTTTCTCCACAGGTTCTGAGGCCTGGCACTGGGTCACCAGGAGGACGGCCCAAGCGCCAGATTGGTGTCCGGGTCTTGGGCGCAGGCCGCTGGGACCTAACCTGGTGGAAATAGGGCAGCGTTTCTGCCGAATTTTGTGACTTGCTTGCCTGTATGTTGAGAATTCGGTCTGGCGCAAGACCGTGGTTATCAGTGGCATTCCCATTCAAAAGACTCCACTGGCTCCTATGCCGATTGGAAGGAATGGCGCTGCAGTTTGGCGAACTGGATGGGCGCGTCGCCCACCCCTTTCTTACCACGCGAGTGGGACCACACGGTCATGGGCCTCAATGTGGTAGCCTCCAACATATTATAATTGGGACTTTGGGACCAGGCTCTCTCCGATACAGTCTTGCATGCGAATATCATGCAGATATCATTATTGATATTCGCATATATCCAAATGCGATATCATTATTTTACTAACTTTTTTGATGAGCCCCATTAATTGACCCGAACAAATGCGAATATCATGCAGATTTTCAATATGCAGCACTGCGTTTTCCATGCCACAATCTGCAAACGCGCCCGCCGGGACAACTTGACACACATGCATCCTTAAAGGCAGATATTTTAGAGAAGGAATAGGATCTGTTATTGCTCCTGAAGCATTCATAATATTGAGAATGCAATGTAAGCTGCGATGTCCACCATCAATAGTCCCATCACTTCGTGACTTCAAGACTTCACATCCGGAAATGAATAGTAACGAACATTTGTGACTTCGGCAGCCTTGCCAAACATCTGCTTAACACAATCATTGGTCAAAATCTTACAATACCGTAGCAAGCAGCACAAAATCCGCTTATTCTTCCTGTCTGATTCCCACCGTTCCCATTTTCAGCAGCAACAACTACAACAAGAACAGCCTATTTGAGTAAGCTCATTTTTGTGGTGGTATCCCACTCTTGCCAAGCTTGGCGTGCTTTGCAAACTGGGCGACACAGCACCATAAACCACCCAGGGCTTGACATGGACTGCCCCTCACACTAGGAGAAAACAGGCCACATGACACAGTCCCAACACGGTCTGATCGAAATCCGACTGTGTGCTTTTGCGGCCACATTTGCCAAAAGTACACGGTTGGATTTTGAGCAGACCGTGTCAGGACTGTGTCTTCTAGCCTATTTTTTACTAGGTCAGTGATGTTAGAAAGCGGAAAAGCACACTGAATGCCCATTGAAAATTATTGACAGTTTTATCCAGTCTGGATTTGCACATTAGTAGTGGGTAAGAACTTGAAGAGCTGCATGCCCCAAGGTCAATGGAACCCGGATTTCAGATTCTTGAAACGGTTTGCCTTGAGAAAAGGCCACAAGATTGCCGCCACTCCAGCAAAATCGTGAGAAAGTTAGACCAACTGTGAAGCTACGTGTATAAGGAGCATCTGAGGTGATGCAATAGGGCGCCCTATCATAGACAAGCCGGCTTGTCTCTTCGTCCTGTACAAGCACACTCGCAGCGTTCCAAACGCTCACTGAATCGTGTCGCTGACACCATACTTCCTCCGTCCCATATTAATTGTCGTCTATGATTTTGAGGGGTTACATCTCCATCGTGCCTACATCATTTTCAATGAAATTTACTCCAAAGTTGTGCTTGTGAGATTGGATTATACTATCAAAAGTCGATTAATTGAGAATTGGAGATCTTCAGTACTTTGTAGCAAGGGTCCTCTGGCCATAAAAGGGTCGTTTATGGGCGCTGCGCCGAAAAACAGCTGTTTTTGGCTGTTTTGAGGAAGGCGCCTTCGCGGCAGCGAAACAAACCCGTACTTGCAAAACTACTCACGCCGTTCAAAGTGGAGTCGCTAGTGTGCTTGCAAAGAGGTACGGCGATAGAAAACGCGTTTCGAATGCCTTGATCTTCGAACTGGCCGCGGCTTGCAGCATCAATTGAGGCTTGATCTTGTGGATCGGGGCGACGATCCGGACCCAGATTTTGGGGTCGGGGCTTTTCGAGCTCCTTCGCCGCCGTCAAGGCAACTGAGAGCCCTCAGTTCATGGAGCTGGCCAGCTCCATGATCCCAGCTTGGCGCCAGGGTTTCCTTTCCTAATCTCCGCCATCGCCGCGTCCACCTTTGCCTTGCTGCGGCCGGCCAGCACCACTTCCGCGCCCCGCAGCGCCAGCAGGCGCGCCACCTCCTTGCCCAGACCCGCGTACGCCCCCGTGACGGTCGCCACCTTTCCGTTGCCTGGCCACCTCCTCGGCGGTGGATGCCCCCGTGAATTTGGACACCTTGACGCCCGACTTGCGTGCGACGTCCGTCGTCAGTCCCCAAGTGCTCAACTTGGCCGAGTCCCCTTTGTCTCGAATTGCGCCATGGCCTCTTTCTCCCCTGAGCCGCGCCTCGAGCTGCGTGCAGCAGGGTCAGGGTTGCACCCTAGCAACCACTGCCCGTCTTACGTAGCCCGCCTTGCATACCGGAAGTTACGTTGGGTTGGGATCGCTGGGCATGACGTCATCCAACGCCGCTGACCAAATGCTGACGAGGAGCCCAGCAATCACCACCTGGACGCGGTGCGCTCCACCGTCCTCTGACTCGCGGCAATCACCAAATTGCCCTTCGGCGACTGTTGCCCGGTAGGAACCTGTAGCAGACTGAATCGCAGCGGCTTCGGGACGCGCGCCGTGGAATGTGCCAAGTACCCTGATCCCCGGCACAAAGACACGTCATCCTGGTGGGCACAAGCATGCTTTCGGAACATTACGCTGTTTTGTCTTGTAGTGACAAGTATGTTGGTACAAGCGTACAAGCACATCAAGCGTATACACCTCATGCCTTGCTACAAGCACATCAAGCGTATACACCTCATGCCTTGCTACAAGCACATCAAGCGTATACACCTCATGCCTTGCTACAAGCACATCAAGCGTATACACCTCATGCGTTGGTACAAGCACATCAAGCCAGTCTACCGATATGAACGATTCCTGTCAAACTTACAACCTATATCTTGAGGACTTTCTTCCTACGCTTTCGCTGTGGGGTGCATTTTCTGGAAGTTGAGAATCAACGACACCAAACGAGACAATCCATTCCAGAATTTTCAAGGCGATTGTGTCCTTTATGCCTTGGCACCTGAAGACGAGATCCATTTTCTCTTCCACTGCAAAGCCTACGATAACATCCGTCGAAGCCACCTTCGTATTTTTCAATGTCGCAATGCAAAAGTGCTTTTTGCTACAGTTCCAGCATGACAGCCTGCAAACACACTTCGTTTGATGTATTGCCATCGATTATCACTCCTAGCCATCCAAAGTTCATAGAGCATAGATTTAGTTTGTATTTCTCATTAGATTCCAATGAACCAATCACCGACTCTGCTTTGCTCAGGCAAAATAGGAAGCTGACGGCTACCTCATTGCCTCGTTCTGTAAAAAATCATGATGATGACGACAAGTATGTAATCGATGGAATCGCACACACAAACGCACGCCCACGCGTCACCCGGCCATGTGCGGGTTCCACAGACGTAGCGTGCACGGCTCCCCTGCCTGCTTGCGGTCTGCATGGGCTTCTCCTGGAGAAGTTTGGAGAGTGGAGAAACTGTCCACCGGCTTGGAGTCTTGGTGCTGGGTCACCAGGCTCCACGAGGGGCCAAGCGCCAGATTGGAGTCCGAGGGCGCCGGCCGCTAGGACCTAACCTGGTGGAAATAGGGGTGAGTATCCGCCGAGTTCGGTGACTTGCTCAAGCGTGTGTTGGGATACGGTGGCGCGCTGCCGTTCCCATCCACTGGCATTCTCGCTGGCATTCCCATCAACAAGCCGCCACCAGCTCCCTTTTCGGTTGAAAGGAATGGCAGGGCATTTTGGGGAATTGGCTGGGCGCGCCACGCGCACCTTTTTGTACCACATGGCTGAAACAATGGGGGAAAGCTCTTCTTTCCAAGGCGCAACCCTCCTGCGCTTGAATGGCCATTGGTGGCTCAGAGCATCGAGTCATGTTTCCTGAAAATTGCTTTCTAGGAGAGAGAGTTTGATGCACACATGGCGATACAGCACGAAACGGAGTAATAACTGAAGATGAACATTTCTTGCGCATTCCATGCGAGTATGCCACGGCTGTCGCAATTCGACCATGCATGAGCAGGTAATATCCACAGCTGTCTTGCATTGTCGGATATTGTTTTGCCGAGTTTGCCGGAAATGGAAAGGGGCCCACCCATCTGATTGGAGACCTCGAGGTCCATGAATTGACAAACTATCGAACGCATTGTTGACCGAATATTGCCCTGGAAATTAATTGGGCAATCACCATATGACCTCCAAGGCAACCTTGCACAAAATGCGTCAGCCTGAGAATGCCAAGAGGCAAGAAGAAACTAAAACGCAGCAAATTATGTCGAGCGCCGAACACTGTGGCTGCCTCTGGTCATAGAAAGAAGTGCCGATCTGAGCAACACAGCATCGGACCAAAATTCAGCAACACTTGAAAACGCGCACATCAGCCGAGTGCGAATGTGGTATGTTTCCCATGCGTCAACCAAAGCCTGCAAACTCTTCAATGAATTCGGCCATTGCTCTAGCGTGGCCATCATCCGCGAAGAAATGCGCGGCAGCCAACGCCCCCGAGCCAACAACTAACTAAGCGCAACAGGTTCTGGGGTCCATTCCTCGTCTCCTGCACGGGCCTTCAACAGTTTTGGATCCAGGAAAAGGACGCGTGCAGCGACATCGAAGTTGACCTCAGCCCCAAATATTCTTGCATCTGGCTTCTGGCATCCACGGTGTTATGGTTCTCCGAGCTAACCGATTCCCCAGACACAGCTTATTCATGTGTTTTGCGATGGTGCGAATACCTGCGAACCTATGGCAGTTAAGCACGCGTACATTTTGGTACCGATGGGCAACTCTAGCCGCTGTTCCCTTTCTCCAAATAATCCGTGCACATGTCTTCACTCAGGCCCCACAGCTTCGATGCCATTTCCCTATCCAGGGCCTGTTTGGACGTCGGCATGATTGCGCAATCCATGTAGTACTCCCCCCCGTCCACCTTCGGCGCCGTGCACAAGTACACCTGCAATCAAGTAAAGCTCTCAGACGCTTTTGTCTACCTAAAAGGGAAATCGTTTGCACTGTGGTGCATCAAAGTATTCTTGCTCAGCAGCTTCCTTTTCTTCGCTGTGACGGATTTGGACAGCTGCATGGCATTGAAAAGCTGCATTTATTCCCGCACGCAGATTTGGATTTCGACAATATCAAATACGGAAGACTGAAGAGAAGTAGGACTTGACAGTTTGCGAAGGGAGTCTGGACGACAAGCTGAGTGGAGAGTTCGCTGCGAGAACAGCTGCCTGCACAGCTGGGCAACTGTCTCTGGCAATCACAATCAACGCCAAAATTCAGTCAGCCGTTCAAGCCTCATGCCCGGATTTGTGAGCCATCATTTTGCAGTCTCGAGTCAACGAGGCCAACGCCATTCCGCTGTTGCATCGGAAAGAAACAATTGAAGCATATGCCAGTGAAAAAGGGTATTCTTAACTTAAAACAGGCGTTACGAGCATCGGTACTGCCAATTGGTTGCATTTGCGAGTGCACTGAGCAAAAATATTGATATGTATTCATATGCTCTTGATGGGAAGGCAGGTTGCCCCACCTGAGAAGAGGCACCCTGCCGAATCTCCCTGTAGCTTGGCGCGACCTTTCTTAATATCCACATGGCCATCCGCAGGACCAGGGGGTTGAAGTTCCTGGCCAATTCAGTGGGGACGAGGCCGGGGTGGGAGCAAACTGCGGTCACCCCAGATTTCCTGCCCCTCAGCCTAGAATCCAGTTCCCTGCAGGTGGACAAAAAAACGCCATTGGAGATGAACAAAAGATGCGCTGGCAATCGTCTGACTGAGGAAAACACTCGCAGCGACTGTATCACGCATTCTCAACATTCAATTGATGACATTGACAGGCGCGAAACGAACACTGTCAATCGATTCGCGAATTGCATGCTTTCCGTCAATAAAAGTGCCTCACACATAAATTGTAGATGCAATCGTTTCGTGATCCAATCCTCATCCATCCACTTGAATTCGGCATCTGAAGTCAGTCACACGCCCTTTTATAGGCGATTCCATTGGGACGGCATTCTAGCACATGCAACGCCATTTCGGCGCTGGCTTTTTCTGTCTACTTTGAGGCCAAGGTTGCCAATGCCGCCCCACCCTGGATTAGCAAAGAAGGTACACGTTCCTCAAGGCGAAACTATGCAAAATGCCGTTTCTTCCCATTTCCCTGCGTTCGAAAATCGAGTAACTAAACTTTGAAATCTCGACTACCGCCTGAGCACATTCGCCCCAGTAGTCGTCCCTCGTTGGTCTTGGGGTCTAACGCAGGCAGGCGCTTGCTGATCGCCATCTCTGGCTGCTGTGACCATTGTCGGTTATGCAGAATGCTCCACCCCACACACGCACCACTTGCTTGGAAGGCAACAACGTAAGCAGAATTCTGATAGCGGCGCGCTGGACCAACGGCCACCCTGCTTGCATTACTCATCCGCCCTCTAACGGCCACATTAAGATGGGCCCCAAGTTGCAGACTGGAAGGTGACCCAAATTTCCGAAACGGAGGATGCGCACTCGATGTTGCCCACCGCGTGAAGAGGATGTTGGCCAACTTGGACGCGCCGTAGGCGCTTGACCTATTGTAACCCTTCGCCTTGGGCTTGGCAAGGTCGTCGAAGCGCAGGCCGCCCCGGTATGGAAAGTGGTGCGCGTGAGAGGAGACAGTGACCACGCGGGACTGCACCCCTGAAGCGTTGGCAGCGGCCTCCAGGTCCGGCAGCAGGAGCCGCGTCAGCAGGAAGTGCCCCAGGTGGTTCGTGGCGAACTGCATCTCATAACCATCCGCGGACAGGCCATACGGGCACAGCATGATCCCCGCGTTGTTCACCAGCACGTTGGGCGCCAGGCCCGTGGCGCGAAAATCGTCCGCGAACTTCTTCACGGACGCCAGGCTGGACAGGTCCAGCTCCATGAACCGCAGCTTGGCGCCAGGGTTCTCCTTCCTGATCTCGTCGATGGCCGCGTCCGCCTTTGCCTTGCTGCGACCGGCCATCACCACCTCTGCGCCCCGCAGCGCCAGCACGCGCGTTGTCTCCTTGCCGAGCCCCGCGTACGGCCCTGTCACGATCGCCACCTTTCCATTGCCATCCCAGTCCTTGGCTGCCTCCTCAGCGGTGGGCTTGCCCGAATGTTCCGAAAATTTGACGCCAGAAGCCTGCGCAGTGTCCCGGAGCGCACTCCACATGCCCATGGCCTTGGCCTGACCCCCCACGGTCTCGAACTGCGCCATGGGCCTTTGCTCGTTGCAGCAGGGTTTGCGCGGCGGGGAGCCAGTGAGGCGCGCAGCCAGTGGCCCGGGATGGGTCTGCCCCAGGCCTGTTATTTACTCCGTGAGCACTGATCGCATGTATGACGTTCTTACGTGCAAAAATAATTCCGACGTTTTTCCGCGTAAAAAGGCGTAAACACAACGTGAACACAGCCCCGCGTACATACAGACAGTACATCCAGACTTGCGGAGTCCGGTAATGGCAGCCAGGCGCGCTGGATTGTGTAGAAAACGAACTTTAGTTCCTTGCCATCGTTGGGCTTGCCGTGGGCTCTGTGTTGTGGGTGCTGGAGATGGCGATGACTCATCGTTGTGCGCAGCTTTCATCGCGTTATCTGTCTGTCCCAACGAGCCGCGAAAACGTAAAAATAACCATAAAAATAGCCCGGTTCGCAGATTTGCGTTTTTGTGCCTAAAACCTTGAATAAGGTAGCAGGGAAAACGCAAAACGTAAACGTTAGCATAAAAAGCAAGCATGTGTATCTATACATAGGATGGAGGCAGCCCTTGGGCACAGAATTATTTACCAGCAAGCAGTGCCACACATAAATGGAAGCGCGCGAGGGCAGCGCCTGTCGACCCTGCAGCATGTCCTCAAAGTGCAAGTGCACAGCCTGTCCGGACCAATTCACCCCGGCTTGTCGTTATTTCGTTCCCAGATTATCAGCTGACTAAATGCATGAAACGTGTAGAAAAATATAAATGCGTAAAACCCCGTTCTCTGTTGGACCCCACGAATGTCCAAGATTTCGTTTCCCTCGCACCCGAATTTGCAAAAGATCCCCAATGATGGCGCCCACAAGAACGGCCTTCCAATTCCGCACTTCACTCTGCCGCCCCTTCGCCCGCCCCAAAATGGCCCAACAACCAAATGTGAAGCTGATTCACTCCGTCGACACCCCTGGCCTTGTTGTTCGCCCTTTGTGGTCTCCGTTGCCATGGCCGCCTTACAATGTTGCCTCCGTTCTTGCCTCCCTGGCTGCGCATATTCCTTGTCACTTCTGCGTGCCCCATCTCACCCATCTATTGCAGAATGCTGACGGGGTTTCTGCAAGGCGACCGTCCGCGACGGATTCATGGACACCACACGAGCGGTGGCAAACGGTCGTAGTCAGGTTGGCTCTGGATGCGACACAGGTGCTGCAGCTGCCCTGCCCACCGTACTTACCTACCCCGTGCTCACCCTCTGCCTGGTGGCCACGGCCCATACATTAGCGATGGCCGTCGGGCCATAAGGTACAAAGTTGACAAGCATTCTCTCCTCCTGCGGCAGAAGGAGATTGGGTGATTTGACACCATTAGGTCGGTTGCTAAACGTGGAATCAGAACGAATGACTCATGACAATAGACTTGGAAATAGTTGCGTGTGCACTTTGAATCAGTTGAGTCTTTTGAATGCCCTGTCTCATTGTCGTGTTAGTATTAGGTTTTAAATATAAATACCACATTGATTTAATAATCAATCAATTTGAAAAGGCAAAGGACAAGATGCGATGCACATTCAGGCCAGACGTGGGTGGAAGCACTGTTTACTTTGTTTAGTGTTGTTTGGATTATTGGCATTTGACCACTATATTAGCTCCATCAACTAGCAATTCTATCTGATGACCAAAAACCGTTTCAGCTTTTTTGAGGGTGCCACCTGCCATCAAAAGTATGAAAGAAAAGAAGATAGAGGAAGAATGAAGAATAAACTAGCATTTAACAACATGATTCTGCGTTTATGCCAATTTGTCAAGACCATATGGTGAATTATTTTGTCCACGCAACCCGCCCGTTCGAAATTTCAGTGTCAAGCGTTCTCGCGGACAGTCACGCGGGCAACTCAAGGCCCCTTAGCGCTTTTACTGAAATGTCGGACCAGCAGCACGAGGTCTCAAAGTGATGGTGAATTGCTGTCCACAACACCATAACGGCCCTTTCGAGTACAAAGAGACACGTTGGGCAGCCGGATACGGGAACAGCCCAGCAGTGGAATTTGCAGTGAGGACAAAATGATATGGGCCATTTTCTTGGATCAGCCGGTTGGCTTTCTACGATTCGAAGATGATCCTGAACTGAGCTTGAAAGTATTTTGCGCACTGAGGATGTAGGCAAATTCCGCGCAACGCCCACGGGCATCCCCAACAGCGCCGATTCACAGAACCGGTTGTCCACCACACTACAGCGTGCCTACGTTGGCCAATTTAGGCATGCTGCAATGCGATGAACACCACTTCTGCGAATTGGCGCTGTTGTGATATGGACCAGCAATTGTCCCAATACGCCGTGAGCTCAATCGTGGCTGGCTGCATTTCTAAAACTGATGGTCTGGCTGGATGGACGGGCTTCGTGATGGTGCTCGCGACAAAACGCAGCAATCATCGGAAATTTTGCCCAATTTGTTTCATTGTTCATCTCGCCAATTAGCGTTGAGCACCTGCCACCCATCCCCGTCGACTTTGCCCCTCAACACTCCGTCCTCGAAGAGGCGATGGACTGCATGTTCAGCCCGCCACCTTGATCCAAAGTCCTGCACTTCGGCAACAGCAACACCCAGGACACCACAAGACAGTTATTTCGTGGCATGTTGGCAAACGCAGACGTCATAAAAGCGCGCGCGTTGCATCTTCTCGCACACTGCGAAGATCTTTGCATCAAATTCCTACACCAGCTTGGTTCGCAGCAATTTCGCAATGTCATAGTATCCATGGCCCTCCCCGCCTTCCCGGCAAGAGCTTGCATTGATAGGACCTGATGCGACCTATCGCCAGAGCGAATTTGTGCAAGGGAAGGCAATGGTTTGATTTCAGAGGACGTCAGGGGATCCCCGGACGTCATCTGAAATCAAACCATTGCCTTCCCTTGCACGAATTTGCTCTGGCGATTGGTCGCATCAGGTCCGATCAATGCAAGCTCTTGCCGAGGAATGTCCCAGCGACGGATAGGTTGCCAGCGAGTAAACCCAAGCAAGTGCTTATCACAACGAGCACATTACAAGCGCAGAAGCTTCCAGGTTTGCACGCCGCCTTGCACGACATTGGCAAAGCATTGACAAGTCTCCGCCCCGCCACCGCTCCCCCTGCCCCAGGTGCCTAGTCGCAGAATGTCAAATCAATCAACACTCGTGCTGTCGCACATTGCAGCCAAACCCCGCGACTCACCGCTCGAGGATGCAGACAGCGTCGGCTTTGCTCCCCGAAAACTTCGCCAGGCCACCTCAAGGGGCATAAACAAAAACCGTTCATAATTATGAACATTATAATGCACACCGACAATCACCACCAGTCCATTGTTTACGCGCCGTGAACAAAAGCCACTGATAGTGCACCCACAGTCGCGCATTGCTCGTCGTTCATGCATCAAGAAGTCAAGCCACCAAGGCAGCATACTCTGAAATATTCAAACCCTTCCGGATTGGTCCATCCCGACCGTTGTGGCTCTGTTCCACATTTTCGTCTCGGATCGGTACTTTATAATTTGTTTAGCTCCGCATCATGTTGCACGGGTTCCGGGGTGGGGCCCCAGAGGCTGTATCCCAAGCTTCAGGTGCAACGGACCAGTCCCAAGCCTCGTACGTTCGTGCACCATGAGACACCAGCCGTCCTGGGGACGGTTCTGTTTCCTGTTTTGAGTGAATAGCGGTTCACCTCAACTGCGTGTGTGTGTGGGTGGGCGGTTGGGGGCGGGGAAGAAAGTGCAGTTCTACCGGTCCCGTCGAGTGGCATGGATGACGTCCTCTTGGGTGGAGCGACCCAGCGTAGCCGCGGAGAGTGAATGGCGCTGTGTGGGATCCACACACTTGCCGAGGCCGCCGGCCGCCCGCCGCCCACCCCCTTCCCCCCGCCTGCGCCAATCCGTGCTCGCACGTTCGGCGTCAGCGCCCCCTCTCCCCGCCGCCCGGATTGCAAGCGGCAGGCGTCTGCCTGCCTGCCCATCGATCGCCAAGGGGCTGCCAGGCGCCACGTGATCCCGAAGCCCCGCCCAGAGCGTTACTAAATTTGGCTGCTCCGCATTTTCCCCCGGCACCGTTATTTTTTATTCACCGACTCCGCGAAAAAGGGCCCAGCGTTACGTTACCATGCGGAAGGGTTGAGTAGTTTAGAGTAGTCCCTCCCACCTTCGCCCCTCGACGCCCAAACCGGCCCAGTCCTGCGCCCTCTTGCTTGCCACTACGTCCACCCCCCTCGCCGTGACCCTGTCGACCACCGACCACCGCCATCCATGCTCAAGGGCAAGTGGTGCCTCGTGACCGGCGGCAACCGCGGCATCGGCCAGGCCATAGCGCTGGCCTTCGCCAAGGAGGGCGCGTCGCTGATCTTGGTGGCGAGAGATGAGGCGGCCCTGGCTGGTGCGGCTCAGGCGTGCACGGCCGCCGGCGCCGGTGAGGTCGCCACCCATACCGTTGATCTGGCGGACCCGATCGCGGTGGACGGCCTAGCGAGGGACGCCCTGGCGAGGTGGGGCAAACCAGCGGATTGCATTTCGTCGGATTCCGATGAGCCTTCTGGGGGGAGGTTGTTGAGCTGAGTGGGGCTCAGCGCGGGTGGCTGGGAGCCTTGTGGCTGGTGTCTTTGGACACTGCAGCTCTTTTTGCGCCTGTTGATATGAAGTGATCGTGTTCATGGTCGAGCCTCGCACCCCAGCGGCAACAACTCGCAATGACGGCTATGCAGGAAATGCGTGGGCAAACTCGGTCATCACACAAGAGCGCGCTGCGTCGTTTTCGCGCTGCGCCATGGCCTTGGCCCTTTTTGCGCCTGCCGACCTGAAGCGAACGCGCGGAATGAACGCAGCGAACGGACTAGTGTGCCGCGGTGGAAGCGCGGGGCGAGAGGGCAGGATGTCGTTGCAAAGCGACGTGGCGGATCCCCCCTTTCCGTCAGTGTTTCAGGCGCCATAGGAGGGAGCTCCGAGACAAGAAGTGGCAAGCGCAGGGCTGCGTAAAACGAACGAGGAGCAGAGCGTTCCCAGCGGGGTGAGAGGGGACACATGTGATATGTGATCTGTGCGGTCTGCGCTGTGCGGTGGCCAGGTGCGGGACGGTGGACGTGCTGGTGAACAACGCGGCGTACAGCGTGCGGGCCAACTCTCCCCTGGAGGGGGATCCCGACGAATTCGACAAGGTGGGGGGCCCAGATCTCCGATTCTTCTCGTCGTACAATGATTGATCAACTGCCGAGGTGGGACACGGGTGTTGATCTTGGTTGGTTTGGGGCGCGTGAAGATCGCAACGCGCGTTTGAAAGGAGGATGCGCCGCAGAGAAGGGTTGAAAGAGGAGGGTTGCATAGGGCATTGGACACCAGGATTGGGCGCTTTGGACTCCGCACCTGTGTGCTGTGTAAATCGTCTTTGTGCGCCCTCTTTGGTGTGCTCGGAGGTGTGCCCCTTCGGACAAAGGTTGGGGGGAGGGAGTCGCAGGCCGGGTCTCGGAAGCACGAAGTTGTCCGAAAGGTCGTTGCTGCGGGTGGGGCAACGGGAACATCCGATCGGGGCTTGAGAGCCACGCTGCCGAGGCATTGTTGCCGTTGCGCTGAGAGCAACGTAGATTCACAGCGCGTGAGTTTTTCTTGCGGAGGCGACGGCGCTGGAGTGGCACCAACGCATGCGACGACTTCCCCTGTTTGTGGGGCTAGCGCATGAAAGAACAAAGCACTATCACAGTTGGGCGCAGGACACCATTTTGAGCGTTGTTAGAGCACTGGAGAAGGTGTGGGTGGCCAGGGGTAAAGATTGGTGAAGTGGGGAGGAAGGGATGCTGAAGGTATGGCATCCCATAGACACTCTGCTCAGACCCCTGGCCTTTGTCAGTTGTTTTGCTTTTGGATCTTGAGGCACAATAATAACCAGAATGCCTGGGCGATTCAACAACAAAACATGGCAAGTAATTGGTTGCAAGGGTGCCAGCTGGATGATCTATTGATTTGTGCCTGCTTGCTGGAGAACTATAGCTCACAAGGAGCTGCAATGCAGCTTCGATGAATGAATTTGCCAAAGTCCCAAGCATCAATGAATGTGTGCAGCGATGCACAAGGGCGCTTGTAGTCGAGAGGCAATATGCCCCCCTGCCAACAAGCAGACACACAGCACATCTCAGATATTGAATCCTTACTTCATGCAAGGGGAGAAAGTATAAAAATGCAGGACAATTGGTAATCGAGGATCGTGGTGTCAATTAGGACCCTTGTGGTACTGTTAGGTAGTTTGAACAGTCTTTCAAGCGAAGGTGCTGCAAACACACTGCTTTGCTTCGTTAGATAAACAGTGGACAGTGGCAATTCATTGCAAATGGTGAGCCTTTAATTGCCAATTCAATTACCGCAGCATTGATGTTCCATCTTGTTGGATGGTCCCCTTCCACAGATGATCGCCATCAACCTTGCCGCACCCATGCGCTTGACGCGGCTGCTTGCGCCGAAAATGGTTGAACAGCAGGATGGTGTCATCATCAACATGTCGAGTGTCTATGGGCAGCAGCCCTCCGCTGGCTGGGGTGCGTATTCGGCAACCAAGCATGGACTGAAGGGTTGGTCGCATTCGTGTGCTGCAACACTGAGACCGCACAACGTGAAGGTCATGTGTGTCCATCCAGGCTGTGTGTACACAGACACAGCAAGGTGCGTTTGGGTATGTACACTGAGGCTGTTTGACAAAAGAATTTGGGTATGAAGTTGATCTTGACGTGTGGAATTGTGACGTACCACAGTTGCGACACAAAACGTATTTCCTGAGCGCCACTGCTTTCTGCCAAGAGTCCATGGAGACAGACTTTAGGGTCGAATCGCGGTTGCAGGGCGACATCCAAATATCGACGCGTAGACCTTCTTTGCCGCATGAAACCATGCACTTGACTTGCAGAAGAACCTGAAAAGCTCAGTAATTTTCAGCTTCTCAAGCTCCAGATTCTCAAATGCGTTTGATGCGGCTTGCTTAAATTGTGTGTCATGGGTTTTTGACGTCTGTTCCTGCTCCATTTCGTTTCACGTTGTTTCTCGTGTTTGAGCATCGGATATGTTCAACATGTGTGCGGCGCGCGATGCGTATTGGCCATTTGCTGAGACGGTGCGGCTGCGCACGCAGGAAGAAGGTGGAAGAGGACCCCAAACTGGAGGAGGTTGTGAAGACGCATCTGATGTCGCCAGAGGACGTCGCCGAAACGTGCATGCTGGCGTTTCGAACGTCTTCGCGGTGCTGCCCGCTGGACGTCACCGTGCTGGAGACGCCTCCCGTACAGCCGCACTATCCTTGAACGCGGTGCAGCATTCGGGTCTAGGGTAGTCTTGAAGTTGGGGCATTTGAGACGCTGCCCGGATGCTGCGAGTTGCACAGACTCCGCTGATGCGATGTCAACGGTGTTGGCGGATACCCTTGCTGAAGGCGTTTGCCAAATCGAGAAGTGCCCTTTCACAGTTAGACGTTGGGCAGTGCCCATGGGAAGGATATGGGTTTCGGACAGCGATAGGCTAGAAATTTCCGTCATCGTGAAGGGGTCTACTGGATGTGGCAGTTTTGGGGTTCCCGTCCTGCGGCTTACCGGTTTGCTAATCTTTGTTCGGGATCGGGATCAAGAGTAGGCTAGAAATGAGGAAGAGCGTGATGCCGCGTTGCCAATGCGGTGGCACCACTCCTGGAGTCATTGGTTAGGGCCGGGAGCAAGCCGAAGTTGGCGAAGACGCCAACCAGGGTGATGGTTTGCAGACAAGTCCGCTTCATGGCGTTTGGGGGAGCTGGCTTTTTGGAGCCTAGCATCCAGCCATTGCCAGTTTAGTATATTTGGGGTCGCTGTGAACAACTTTCTGGTCGAGAATTTAAAGAGCACAGCCATAATGGCCAACAAACATTGGTGCACGCGTGTGCGCATGCGGGTTGGTCGTGGAGAACTGGAATCAAACGATGGAGACGTGTTCTCAATGCGCTCAGTACATGTGTTCGACCGCTGATCGCACGCTGAGGTGACTCCTAAACGTTGATTTCCCCTCGGTCGTCGGTTTGGGTTGATTGCCAGCAATTAACGATTAGTGGCATGGTGCGCGCCGCTATCCTCGAACGAGGAATGGCAACGACCTATCCCCTCCCGAGGTCCAGGGCAACCAATTCTGAACTCCATGGCCCCACAATCGGGTGGAGAGGGCAGTGATGCAAGCCACTGCGAAAAGCGGGCGCCCGGGCAAGAGCAAGATCCATTCTGCCTTCTGTGAACAACAGAGGAAATCCACATTCTTCGAGCAGCTCCCCATTAGGAAACTGAAAAGAAACAACTCCACCAAATCTGTCTAGCACCATAAATGAGGAATACCTGCACTGCATCGCCGCAGCTCCTGTACTGCGTGTGGCTGCACTGGAGAGCGCCTTGATACCTTGGTAGTTGACGATCAGCGCCTGTGCCCAACTCATGCGAGCTTCACTTGCGTTCATGCTCGGCGATACCCCACCACAATGTCATCTTGGAAAATTCGACCACGTGCCTCAGCAGCATAGAAAATTCTTGATCATCGACCCTTGTCAGTACCGGACAATGCAGCATCGAAATGCGCATATTCCCGTCCTCACATCCAACACGCTGTGTGCGGTTCCTGATGATGCATCTGTACCTCCAAGTTCTGGGTCGGAACCACAAATGCATGGCATTGGAGGGGATGCCGGTGTCTCGTGTGCTGTTTCCGTCTTTGTGAGGAATGCAACCTCCGAGCCTACATTCATCCAAACCTCAAACGATGCTGCCTCGTGTGTGCTAAACCTCCCAGAACAATCTACGTGGTCGCTGCCAGTGACCGTTCAAAGGCCAGTGTCAAGAACCACGCCATACAGGCAAGCTGCAGCTGACACAAGTCTGCTATAGTCTCACTGTGAGGAACAAATTCTTGTACTTTCCACACGCTGCAGTTTGACCACCACCCAGTGGTGCCATTGGTTGTGTGCTCAGGGGAAGGCTCACTCCAAATAGTCACTCAATTTAGTTCCTGTAGGGCAGAATCTCAATCAAGCAGCTGCAAGTCCCTTAAGGAACAACACATCCAGCACCAGCTGTTTGGCGCTTGCCCAATGTGGCACCGATGTCGACAATATCTCGTCGTGTGTCACTCAACCGTGTCTTTGCAGCGCCTCATCCTATTCTATGTTCAGTCCTTAAACCTTGACGCCCATACGCTCCATCTTTCGTGCAGGATAACCAGCGACTGGTGTCGTGTCTCTCAGGGTGCAAGGCTTCACCAACTTTTCCCTCTCAAACCTAGCGGGCAGCTGCCTGTGGCTGCTGTGGATTCCTGGCATGCTGCTCGCCATCCACTCCATACTTTGTCTGCATGCGCTTGATCTCCTCTTCCTTCTCCTTTGTCCCGACCTTCTTTGTCTGCCGCTGGGGATTGTAGTATAGCACAATTAGATACCTGTTTTGGACGTTGAAGCCTGACAAATGGTCACAAGCGTTCTTGGCATCATAGATGTCCTGATGACACAGAGAATACAGGCAATCATCAACTCAAATCACACCATCACAAGGGTTGCAGAAGCAGATTCTGCGATTGCACTGAAGCTGAGACAACTGGCAACGTGTGGACAACATCCGACTGAAGGTGCAGGCTGGGGAGAGGGAATAGCTCATTCCCTAAACACTGAAATAACCTGAAGCTGGCTGCAAGGCATGGCATCGAGACGACTTATAGTGGAGGCCATGCGCTCATGAGCGTGAGCGAAAACGATGACCTGGGTGAATGTCACTAACAGCGGTGCATCTTCTTTGTTTGCTCAGAAACCAATTATTCTACAATCCTTCCAACCTAAAGATGCAAGGGCAACATGTTGCCTTTTGTTGACATACGTATTGAGTGGAGAGTGCTCCTGCGCTGGATCGCTAAAGGACGGGAGAGAGGCATTACTGACCTCATAAACTACGTAGGCTGTTCCCCTTGTTTCCTTTGTGCAGCCCACTCGAATCTGAAACACAGCAGCACACACTGTGAGGTTGCAGAAGTGCCTGCTGTTGCATTGGAGCCACAAGAACAGCAACCTGTTACTTTTAGGAGTAGCGGAAGCACAATTTCGCACACCAGGACACCTGCTGTGTCTGAGCATCGGGGTTGCTAAAAAGGAGTAAATTTCGGTCTTCTGTGGACAGCAAGTGAAGTTCCTCTTACAACCACCAACTTCACTCCTGCATGTATTGAATGTAGTAGTATGTGTAGTACTTTAGTGTGGTTCTGGTGTTACCAGCGCAATAGTACACTGTAGTATCGGTTGTATACCATACAGCACGCAATGCAGTCGGATATTGTTCCAAAAATCCAGGAGCAAAATTGTTGGTTGTTATCTTGATGCTGTTGGAAGGGGGTTCAGGTACAAGCACAAGGTGGAAATCCAATTTCCATCGATTGCTCTTTCTCCGTAGTAGCTGCAAGTTGATGCTTCCAATCCATGTCTTCTCATAACATGTGCGGCTAACAACAGTGGCAAGCTGCTCATGGTGTCAAGCTCATTCTGCACTGCATCAGAGTCTTCCAGTACAACATGGGCATGGATGCAGTGGACGTGCACATATTCGTTGAGGATTTAGCTGTGTACATACTATACATCACACAGCAGGCGTCCAGAGCATGCACTCAGAACCACTCATTTTGAAAGGCCAAGGCTTAAGCAGCACCAATCAGCAACAATCCTTCACCAGTCTCACCAGCAGACGCAGTGATAACAAGTCAATTGACAAGGTAAGCAGGCAGCTATGTGGAGGCGCTGATTCGATGCACCGCAAATGGTCACACTTTGCACCATAGCATCACCAGATTAAGCCATTGTGTGACTCCTTGGGGCATTCCAGGGTTGCAAACACTGGCCATCATTAAATTTTGGCAATGCGATGCAAGAGTGTTGCGCTTCGCTGTTCTCGAGTTCGTGAACTCTTAGTTTTCCAGCCAGTTTTTTGAGGGCCATACATGACCTTAATCTGTGCGAGGTCGTAAAAGATCTGCCATTTTTCAACGAAGGGCAGTGGGAGTGCAGCCCAAACTAAAAAATGGTATGGAACGACAACAGGCAACAGAACAATAATGCAAGCCCACGTTCTCTGAATAATTGATGTGTGCGGCCTTCTGGTAACATCGAGGGAGGTCGATAACCAAGGTAAATCCCTTTTGCTTATCCAGCGGGGCAAGCTTTCGGCAGATTCTGACCCTGGCATCTTGGGAGGGCTGGCAGTTGCACAATAGAGTTTTGACCTTTGAGATCCAGCAGGAACTACCCCCCACCCGCAGCGTTCGGAACCCAGGGATCACGATTTCCATTTTCAGCCGCAACGCCAGACAGTTTCGGCGGCGCTTCAATCGACCCGAACGCCTCACCTGCCGTATGGGCCCATACTTGCCGAAGATGTCGTACAGCTCGTCGGTGGAGATGTTGAACGGCAGGTTGCGGACGTACAGGATCCGGTTGACCTCCGGCGGCAGGCGGGCGCTCCTGGCGCGAACGGCCATCCCCCACCCGCAGCGCAGCAGCGACGAAGGCTGTGCCCCAGCGGCCAAGGGGGCCAAATTCTTGGCCACTTCCAGCACGCCCCGCTGCTTTTTCATCCACATGCGTGACCCAACCCACGGCTCTGTTTTTTTTCCTTTTTTTTGCATTTTATGGCGTTTTCGCGCATTTTGCCCACAGAGTGTCCTTACTTCGCCGGCAACTGTGAAGACTCGCGCATCAACGCGAAAGCGACGGGCGTCTGGAGGAAGACCATGGGCCAGCGCCGACTTGTGCTGCGCAGTTCCATTTGGTATTGTTTTGACTGCTGAAGCCATTCAAATGCCTTTTGGCGCACTTTGTTACTGGCTTGTTGATTGCCTGCACGATTTTTGAGCATGAACTGGCGGAAGTTGAGCATCATGGATCGTGGAAGCCCTCTTGCGGCCTTCGGCCAGGTCACGGCTGTGAATGCACGTGGGCTGCCACCATCGTACCCAGTTGCGTTCAACAATCTGCACAACACGCATGAATGCTTTGCTGTCGCATCCCGCCCAGCTTGAGACAGTTCCAGCGATGAGGTGGGCGTTGGAGTCTTGGAAAGCCAAGCCACTTTCTCTCATGATGCTTTGAGGGCACCCTGGTTTCAATTCAATCATGGGATGCAACACAACCAATCGAGGCAAGCAGCATTGATGGCATTGCTAGTGTGTCCAAGTGTCGATACTGCTTTGGTGCACCCATACAGTAAAGGAGATACTGTGCATATCTATGTTTGTGTCTAGATATAAATGTGCACTGTGAGGTTGGGGGGCGGGCTAGAATCTGGTGTTAGCATAGATGGCCGATGGGTGCACTGTGGCTGTTCCTGCCCATATAACTCGATTTGGCTTTGACAGGGCCAAGGGTAAAGAGTTTGGTTGTCATTCCAGAGAAGAATTGTTCATCAAACGTAAGCCTGGGCTGCTACCAGGTTGCAGCAGTACAGAAATTGATGCTGGGAAAAGATGCCATGCCCCTGCATGTACCACACAATCTATGTGAAGCTACCATTGCGGCTGTCTATATACCACAGATCGATGCTGTCTCCGCCCATCCTAGCCCAATAAGACTCCTCTCCTTTACAGAATCCCCAATCTCGAATGCTGGCACCAAATTTGGATCCTGCAGCATGCCTGGCCCTCATTTCCCCTCCTACCGACCCCAGAGAAGTAATTATTCATCCCAAGTGGATCACGGTGGCCTCAGCCTTCTGTCACACCAGTGCTAAAGGAACTCTTTCCACCCCCAGGGGTGTTCCTCCAGATACTGTTGGGTTGCATCCTTCAACGCCAAATTGTGGATGACCTTGCGTGGTGTGCATGGGGTGCGAGTAACTGGGTCAAACCTGCCTACCTGGCAAGCAGAACATGCAAAAAAATGGCCTAAGCATAACATCAGCATCCCAACAACGGGTAGATCCACATTAACTAC
This sequence comes from Ostreobium quekettii, assembly GCA_905146915.1. Classification (NCBI taxonomy): domain Eukaryota; kingdom Viridiplantae; phylum Chlorophyta; class Ulvophyceae; order Bryopsidales; family Ostreobiaceae; genus Ostreobium; species Ostreobium quekettii. The sequence continues at coordinate 66,455 of CAJHUC010002086.1, forward strand.
AAATTTGAGAATTGGACAAAACATTGAGCTAAGCACATCTCAAGTTTGCAGAGGGCAGTGTCCTGCATCGTGTTGCTTTATTCTTCAAAGATCATTGTCCACCTCCAGCAGCCTGCCTCACAAATGTCAAAAAGAGCAATCCCATACAAACAGCAAAAATCGTAGTCTTGTTAGTACCCATCCACAATACTGTCGGCATCATAAGCATCAAGCCTCAGATATGTTATGTTGCAAAATGCGTTCCACTGAGAGTGTAAATACGGGTGAGGGGGTTCTGAGCGGGAAGCAACTGCTTGTGCCACTTCAAACGCTTCTGCCAATGGCCAAATGGCCATCAGCCAGTTGACAGGCACACCACGTTGTCTGAGCACAATGGGGAGATGCGATGATGTAAGGGCTGGGCACAGACAATGACTCTCATTCAGAACAGTTGGCTCCCCTTGATGCAGATGAAAATTGGCACCAACAGCTCAGGCTAGACGATTTGAATGCATGCAGTTTCAACAAAGTTTAGCATCAATCATAATCAGTTTTGCACGATTTACACATGTACTTCAGCTCCGCAGATTGGCCCATGTTCTGTGGATGGGCAGAGATAGGAGTGCATCAATGCCTTTTGAAAGGCCCCACCTTTTGGAGGTGTTCGAACAACGCAGTCCGCTCATAGGACAGGCCTGATGGCGCACAGACAGGCTCTCTGAAGATGTCCATCGTCAGCCTACAGGTGAAGGCGTTCGGAAGCTCCCGGGGCATGTCCTGGCGGGCCGCCATCTCGAACAGCCGGTCCCAGGCCTTGCGTAGCTCAGTGTGCTCTTTGTGCAGGGCATCTGCCTCAGCCTGGACACATGGCAGACACAAAGCACTGACCAAAGGTGTCGTTTCATGCACAGACAATTCGCTGTGTTGACACCGATTCGGTGCGATAGGAGTACAAAAATAGAGTGCACTGTTGGAGAAACAGCATGCATGCACTGATTCCGAAGGAAGGAAGAAATGGACAAAATGCAAGCCTATGCCCATGCTTTTGCAGAGTCCATACCAGCTGCAGAGACAATGAGGAAGTCTCTGCATGCTAAGGAAGCACTGCCCAGAAGGAAAAACCGTGCACACAAAGAAATCCCCAATGCCTGCTCACTGCAGGACTGGGTGAGAGTGGCAAGCATCTCAGAATAGGCACTCAGAGGAGGCGCTTTGATGTCTGAGAGCTGTGGCGGGTCCATTGAACACAAGTGTGCAGAAACTAGGCCAGTGGTGACTACAAAGGCTGTGAGTGCTGTTGGCATCAGTTTCCCCATTTTGGGCAAATGTAAGGAGCAAAGCGAATTCTCTTGTATGCAAGAGGGAATAATGCACTGCATGCCAGACCAGCTCCAACAGTGCCCGCCTGGCTGATTACCAGCAGAGGTGGTCCCACCAAAAATGCCATTTCTACTGCTTCCCAGCTGCAGGCTGTTTCATGACTTGGCACTAGGAGTGCCCATACATTGCATGTGTGTGCAAACAAGGATGGCAGGGTATGAGCACTGTGCACAACACAACTGCAATTTTGGTGCACGATCAGCTGGTACCATGGCATCGGGCCCACAACTGGCAGTGCTTCCCTCATCAACATGAACTCTAAAGCATCTGCTCAAGGAAGGAAAGGTGCGGGTCCAGAAACTGCGGTCCCCACATCTTCTGTCACGTGGTGGGCCTGGAGGCGGGCTGGGAGGGGCACTGCAGCAAACAAGGAAAGGGAATGAAAAACGGAATTGCTCCACCTGCAACGAAAACACAGCGCAAAAAATGGTGGCAAAGGGTTGTTTGCATGTCCCTTGGACTGCATGACTGAGAATGCGCAGCAGTGCGCGACTTCTGTCGTGCCTTTCTGATAACATCTCATCCAGCTGCTGCCTCAGCAAGGCCCGTTCGCTGGCCCTTGTGGCCGCTTGCTGCTGCCAGGCACTGTGCTTAATGCGTGCAAGCTCCTTCCAGATTTCATCCTTGATGCTGTCTTCCTTCTCACTAGCAGCCTCCAGGGCCTGTCAGAGCACATCACACAGGCAATGAAGCTCATTGTCCCAGCCACACTGGGAGACTTGCATATCAGCCCTAAATTATGGAAATGAACCTCGTTATTCTTCCTCAGGAGAGGTCTGCCCTTTGATTGAGTAAGCTCTTCTGACAAACATGCAGTATCCAAGACTGGTTGGAAGGTTGTTGCAATCCACAACACACAATTACCTGCACTACCTCTGAAAATGTCAAGGCACTACCCTAGGCAAGTGCAACAGGGCATCAAGCTGCCCTTTACTGACATGAACATGCAAAATCTTTTATTCACATATTAACCTATTAACATATATTAACATATCAGCATATTAACCTTTTATAGGGTGACAGACAAAACTAAGGCAGCACTCAACATGAAGGCTTGGCAACAGCATCAGAAGAGGAAGAGCCAATGTTGTCACTGGTGGCATCCAGAAAGCAGATGTTGTCCGCAGCTACTTGGAGAAAAGCAAGTGCTGCCTGCTGCTGTCTGCGCATATGCATCTGAAATACCGACTGCAGGGAGCTGAAGGTTGTGCCCACAGCTCTTGACTGCTCCTGGCCACCGACTGTCTCATCATCCACCAATCTGGACTGCAACTTCATAGATTGTCTATCAAGTACATTGTCTTTGGACTGCGTATTCCTTGCCAACTGTGGACATGTCCAAGCACCAGTCACCTTTGGCATGGCAAGAACGCAAGTATGCAACAGCAAGGAGCCAACAGCAAAACAAGTTGAGCATCTCAACCTTCCATCATCGCATCCTTGCTGATGTGGAGCCCAACGACAAAAACGAAGCTCCAAGGTTGCTGTGACTTGTGATCACTGCAGCACAGCATTGGTAGCACATATGGCTGGAAGTGTGCCGCTGCTGCAGCAATGCACCACCACAGCAGCTGCCAGAGACTTACCTTAGTAAGATGAGACACAGCCTCCACATGGAAGTTCTGTTGCTCCAGTGCCTGCCCCAAGAAGTAGTGTGCCTGCAACCAGTGCTGAAAGGTCAGTTGCAGGCTGCAGCATCATCGAATTGGGCTGTGATGGTGCTGTGGCTTGTCCCTTGTTTGCGATGGTGCTAATGTACAGCAGCCCTATTACCGTGGACAACTCATCGGCTCATTGTGACTGGACAAATGCTGCTCGTGCTACTTTGCAGCCTGCCTTATGTGCCTAACAGAGTCTCGATGCTATGGGAACTGGAATGTACTACTGTTGTATGTTTGTTGTAGTTCAGCCATGGATACCCCTATACCTTTGCAAAAATCGGGGTACACAAGTATTACAAAGGTGTGGGTCTGCAAAGCAGGGAACCCTCTTTGCAAGTTTGAGCAGCAGCTCCAACTCGCAACACTGGGTGGCAGGTTCTCCAGGGAGTATGGTTGTGCAGGCCCCAAAGTGATGGGTGTATTCTAGCGAAACAGATACTCCTAGAACTGGTGCAGAATAAGCACCCAATACTGACATGTCCCGTGCACACTCTCTGTTTGCCCAGAACGCTAGACACTACAGAACTATCAAAGACTATTTTTTTTTGTTGGGGGTACTGAGCACACCAAATAATATCTCAGTTGCCCCATCGCTGGAGGACAGCTGTGGTCGTGCAGGTGCCTTGCAAATGCTTGTACACGATTGCTGCACATTCTCAGTTCTGGGTTGCAAAATCAGCCGCTGAAACAGGTAAGAAAGTGCACTCGAAGTTTCCCCTCCTGGCCCTAATGTGTTCTGCTCAACTCAACAATTATCACAGAACAGATGGGGTTCAAGAAGGTGAGCAGCTTTTTCCCTGTCACAAATGCCATTGATCTCTGCAAATGTGAGCATCTTCCAAACAGCGTATGGGGCAATAGATATTGAACTTTGCAAAGGGTCCTGAAATCAAACACTGTGCAAGGTGTCCCAAGGACTGGAACAGTGTCCTGAATATGCAGACAAGAGTGCAAGACATTGTGAAAACAAGAACCACTGGTTTCCAAAGCTTAACATAAAAAGCACTGCAGAGAACGACGGGCGCTGGTGGGACAAGCAGCCTCACCTTGAACTCTTTGGCATTAATTTCCAGGGCGCTTCTACAATCCTGCTCCACCCCCACCCAATTGCCATTCTTTTTGTGACAGTTTGCACGATTAATCATGGGCACTGCGCAGCACCACCATGCCACTAAAGTCAAGACAAAAAGAACAATTCTTGATAATGCAACTCTGACTCAGGGCATAAAGCAATGCAACGACACACTTTCTGATGTGATGACTGGAACAGCCTGCATCCCATGTAGCACTGCATCAACACACTTTCTGATGTGATGAAAGAAAGCGCCTGCATCCAACGTCCTGGAGCTTCTTGGCTCCTTCTTTGTGGTACAGGTGGATTTTTGAAAGGTGTCACCGGAGGTGTTTAGTTTGTTCCGCTGGGTGTTGCACCATTATGTTTCCCCATAAGCAAAGAAATCTGCTAAGCAGAGCTCTCCACTTGCAACAGCCCACCTCTGATGGGGTAAACTTCTGTTCCTAATTTTGCTGCACAATACATGCCCAATAGGCATTGCTAACCTATCTAATGTGCACCTGGTTTGGGAGCCAATTTAATGCTGTCAAGTGTTCGCTGTTGGCGATGGCATCAACATAATTGGCAAAATAACAGGGTTGAGATGAAAGAAAGATTGTCCTGCCAACGGCATGAGGATGTGTCGATTGTGAAGAAAACAAGGTTTTGCAGTCGAAGGGCCAAACACCACAACTGAAAGCGATTTGGATCCCACCTGTCCAATCTGGCAGCAGCACAAGAGCCTCTGTGTATTTCTGAACACACAGAAGCACATACATTGAAAACATGCACCAAACCCCTTCAATGGTTTTGCATCAGGTTCACATACTGTTGGATTCCAAACACAAGGTCGAATCTACAAGCCACTGCCTATTTGAGGATGCACAGGGCCAATGCCAACTACAGTGTTGTGCATGTATTGTCAAATACCAAAATCAAAAAGGGGGTGTATGTCAAAGAAGCACAGCTTACAATCGACAACCCTGTCTTTCTGTGCAACCACGAGTTGCAACCGTGTTCAGCAAGGCCTGGAGTGTGGGGCTGCTTCAGTCGATTGAAACTTATTCAAAAGATTTTTACCTCTAGCACGTGGCTCAACCACCATATGCCCAGGGGGTAAGCAGCACAAATCAGCAGAGAGGAATGCAGAATTCTTGTGAAAGCAGGCATCAGGATCGTCCATCGTTTTCCCACCACATAAATGGCATGTGCACAAATCCTGGCAGCCGCACCGCACCAGCGAATTGGAGAGCAACAGATAAGGAATCTGCAGAGTGGATAACCACTCTGTGCATATATCTCCCAATGGACTCAACTATTTAACAACACCTGCCTGCTGCTGTTCCCCACCCCACTCACATCCATATCCGTCACATCATCGATCAATCAACCAATCACATCAAGGACATCTGAGCACCACATCAAAGGGAACATTCACTGGGCCGGCCAAGATTGCTCATATTCAGGTCTGTAGTATCTGACTGGAACCATCAACAAACCACTGGCAAAGGCCGTCATCTCTTCTATTTGGAACAACGGCAACTGCAGCTGATGTCCATGCTTCCTTGCTGCCCACATCTCTCCTGTTTGCGGCGAAGCGGCACCTCCAATTCGAAAAGCGCTGAAGCAATCTCGATCAAGACAAAATGGAATTCAGCACCAGCTCACGTTCACAGCAGCGTCATATCTCCCCATCCCGAACAGCCTGTTGCCCTCCGCCTTCAAGTCCTCCGCGATCCGCCTCTGCCCCGCCGACGCCATTCCAAAACTCGCCGCCCGCTGGCCCCGCCGATCGCCCCGATCGCCCAGATGGCCGCGACGCGCACCACCCCCAGTCTTGAGCGGATCCCACGGACCGATGAGCGCTTGCACCCAACAGGGGATCCGGTGTAAAGAGGACTCGAAGTTGAAGGCGGGAGGCAGGTGGGAGTGTGGCCGAGCGTCAGTGGAGCGGCCCGCCGTGTTCGAGGAAGTTGGGTGCGTGCGGTTGCGGTTGGCATGGGGGGCCGCGGCTTCGGTTTGTGGCGACTGCGGAGTGGCTGCTGGCCCCCTGATTGCGGGGATCTGCGCACCGGATGGCCGGGAAACTACCGGGAGGTACGGTACTGCCTTCCCGCTGGTGGGCGATTGCGGCGCCCAATTGGTCGCTCTGCCTTCCGTGAAGATTCCTTCTTGTTTCGGACACCCCTAAACCCTAAACCACTGACCCACTGACCCGCGTTGGCCTTTTCATCGGAAGAACGGTCTTCGCGGAAGACAGAGGGACTAGCGTAGTCTCGCGGTTGCCTGTGCTGCGCTGGCAGATGTTTTCGTTTCGATTCCGAGATATTACATCGTACTTCAGTGTCCGATGCCTCCCCCGTCCCATCGCAGGATGTGCAGGCCTGGTGCCACCCCAGCAGAGCGCGCCATGGCGGTGTAAAGGCCCCTAATTGTTCGGATCCATAAGAATGGGGCGGATATTTGTTTCACGGATTTTGCAACTGCGAAATGCCCTTCCCTGCAGGGGGAGATCTTGCAAGCAAAGAGATTTAGTGGAATCGGCCAGCCGCAAGGTTATCTGTCTATCCGCATTTCCTTGTCCTCACGGATAATAGAATGAACCAAAATAGGTTCGTGTCTCCTGATGATGTCGGCCCCATGCTGGCCCGCTGTTGTGCTGGCGAGGCGCGGCCTGTGAAAATACCAGCACATGAAAATCCATTGGACAGAGAATCATCAGCGGACCAAACCTTCCCGAAAGCAGAGCAGTTTCTCGAGTTGAACTCAACAGCCACCGACAAAACTGGGTCGGCAATGTCATGCAAAGGATAGTAATTCGAGTTGACCTGCACGAGCCCATGAAAAGGAGCAAAGAACCTTCACTAAATCTACTTGCAAGGGCGAATTTGTCTTGTCAAACGCCAAAAGGACGGCAAGGTGAGCTCCCACTGCCCCCCTTGAATTCGAGCTGCTGTTCTGTTTCTTCATTATCTCGTGCTGGGAGACTCTACATCTTCTATATGCAACATGGAAGAGAGTCCCACACACACACTTGGTAAATGAGGTGTGCCCTTTGTACATACAAAGGGCATATGAGGGCAGGTCATACGACCTGCTTTCTTTTGGAGTATAAAAAACCCAATCCCCCCATCCCACGGCCCATATTCTGCAGATTCTGCAGGTTCTGAAGATTTCACATATTCTGCGCAAATTCTGCCACCATCCGTGCATCACCGTATCGATGTTTGCCGCATCGATAAGGTAACATCTTAGCCCACCTTTCGAGCAGCTCATTGCTGAAGAAAACAGTAGTGAGCACCAACAAATGCATCAAGTGAGAAAATTCATCCCTGGGGCCTGTTGTGTTCATCCTCCTTTGTTTCGCAAGCTTGCCTTCTGTCCCCTCCCGCTCTACTCCCAAGCCTCTAATTCAAATGCTCCATCTGGCATGCTCTGTCAGCACGGCCACTTTCATGATTTGACAGCAGCAGGTCCGTCCTGCAAAAGGAAA